>LR551852.1:0-110836 GCA_900536415.3 Caenorhabditis sp. 38 MB-2015
GAAGTGGGAGAGACTGGCATAACATAAACTGGCACATTTTACGACCTTACAGAAAGAATATTCCATTTTTCACAAAATTTGGCAAAAAAATGGAAAAATAACGTTTTATGTGTAATCTGAACAGTTTCAGAGAAAGATATCAGTGTATTGGTTATAAATCGGAATATATTCTTCATTTTCCACACCAAATCAACGAGTTTGCGGATATTTAGCCAATAATATCACAAAATATTTTAAAATTTTTGAAAATATTCTCCCGTAAACTGTGCGGCAAAAGCGCACATTTAGTGTGCGGACCATTGCCATTTTCAGACGCGACATTCTCCTCCCATTTTTGCAGAAACATGTTTTTTATTTTGGAAAAGTCCGTAACTAATTTTTTCTGAAGAAAAAATACTTTTTTTTTCACTGTGATATATGTTTTGTTTGTTCATTATGAATATGTTGGCCAGACAAGCAACCAATAAATACAATGAAAAAAAACGAGAAAAATGGAGTGAAATTTGTTGATGGATCTAAATGAAAATGTGAAAGGGTTTGACCAGAAATCGTGGATGGATATAAACCATTAAAAATAATTGGAACTTCAAATTTGGTTACATCTTTCATTTTCAACTTAAAATTGGGGTCAAAGCACTCGACAATATTTTTAAAAAAAACTTTTTTTTAACCAAAAAGTGTAGTTTTTGAGAAAGTCTGATTTCAATTTTCATTCTTGAAATCATAAAACGTATACAATAATACATGGAATTATTCCGAATAACAACTTTTGAATGCAATTTTTTCGAAAGCGAGACTTTTTGATGAAAAGTATTAGCCGTTCATAGATCGCTGTAGTTTCAGTTTTTCCATTCAAAAATAAGAAAGACATATAGATTAAAACATATAGATTATGAACAGAGAGCGTGTTACCGATTTGTGAAACGATTATACCTCAAGGGCTTTACTATAAAAATGTGATTTTTCATTAAGGTGCGACTTGAAAAATGTCTTTACCGCATAAGAACTACTGGAATAGTACCAAGTTATACCACGTTGATTCGAAAATTTAATTAAGAAAAACCTGAACCTTTTTTCAAAGTGAAAGTTGATGAAAACTTTGTTTTTTCAAATCTCAATCACCTAAATCAAAATAGTGGTTTTAATAAGATAATTATTATGTTTTGAAGTTGTTGTTTGATGAATATCAGTCGAATATTTCAATTTAAGACATTTTCAGATAAATAATTCATAAAAAATGAAGTTAGTTTCAGTTTGAAGAATTAACCAAAACATCCCATGCAAAAATGTAAACCTATGAAATTTGATGAAAAATTCAGAACGGACTTAGCATTTACAAGCTGAGATCGTTCCTGGAATTTGAAGTCAATCCCGAGTTGTTGGAATTAGGTTCATTGAAAATTATAGGATTTCATTTTGAAGGACACTTTCTAAATAACTTCACTGTTTCAAGTCGATTCATCTGAAACCCGAAGCGGTAGTGCTATCTGTGTTCATTAATCATAGTTTTCTCATTGGTCCTAACAAGTTGATGATTTCAAAAAAAAACATAGTACTTTAATTTGAACAAATTAGTCATTGTTCGAATTTCAACTTTAAAGTTTTTAGCTAGAAAGTGAGGAAACTGTATAAACTCGCTTTTGAGGGCTAGGGTCTAACTCTAATAATCAAGCATAAAAAAGAACCCTAAAACTTTCATTTTTGCGGAAAGTTTGAAAAAAGGCTGGAAGCTTCACATGAAACAACAAAACTTGCGTAACATTTATTATCAATTGTCACGAGAATGTTTAAATACTTTTGTGCATTATCAGAACATTTTGAGTATTTCTGAAAGTACTCTAATTCTTTATTTTCATGTTAAACTAACGTTTTATAAATGATCAGTATAAAAAGTTAACCTATGATTTAGCTAACTACACAACATTTGTATGTTTTTAATCATTTTTCGAGCACTTTCTTTTTTTCAATGTCAACTTCGAAGCTGAGAATTGTGGCTTTGGGTTTGCATTTGAGATAAGCTAAATACGGGATATTGATCGACATTCAAAAATCTATCGAATGACGATTATGAAAATACTTCATTTAAAATACAGTTGACTACGGTATCATTTGTAGTTTGGCCTGGTGACCAACTAGTAACAGGGAAAAAAAAACAAAATACATATCCTATCATTTCTTTGGTCTCAAATTTCACAAAAACAAAAAAAACCACAAAAATATCTATCAACTAGTAAACTTCGAGCAAAAAGTTGTCGTTTTTTTCCCGACTTTTGGACACAGGATAAACAAACCGATAATATCAGTCATCAATTTTTCTCCGGGAAAAAAACGAAGAAACGTAGTAGATTCATCCCCTCATTAATAATTTGCATCGGTGAAGAGAAAATGTTTCAAGAAAAAGAAAAAAGAAAAATTGATTCTTTGAATATATTAACACTTTTTTTACTCTCTTTGCTCATTAGCAAAAATTAGAAGAAGAAAAAGTTTATTTTTTTCCATTTCGATGAGATTTGAAATTATATAAATAGCAATAACAAAATAAGAGAAGTACAAAAATAGGACACAATTTTGAAAAAGGCGTTTTATGAAAAAAAAAAAAAAACTAACGATGTCTGAATGAGGAGGAAAAAACTTTTGAAGTGAATAAAAAAGAACAAAAATAGAATATATAGGGAAAATCAGCCGCGTGAAGGATACGCGAACAACGAATTGAATTTCCGAAAAAGATTATTTCTTGAAAAAAAAGCCAAGTATTGAAAACAAGGTGAGTTCGGGGAACACATATGGACCATAAACAAAAACACCTTCAGGGTAAAATCAAATAAATTCAGAGTCTATTGTTCAAAGTTCAAACTCCCACGTGGATATTGTAGTCTTATTTTTTCTTAAAAGCATCGAATACTTTCAGATCTAGGTTTCTTGTAGGTCTGTCCACGTTCAGATTGTTCTGTAAGATGTGATGGTCCCAAAAGGACTTACAAAAGGACTTGTTAGTTTTTTTTTAAAATCAAATTTACGAACGGTGAATAACTGTTAATCGTATTAGAATCCAGAAATATGAAAATGATGTTTGAATGAATGAGAATAATTAAGCTTGAAGTTTGAGTCCAAATAGAGCTTTCTAGATGAAGTTAATGTCCGGTCAATATTTTTGCTGTGATATCTGACACTTTCAAAAGTTCCAAAGTGCCATGAAAAATCGGAGAAGCTCGAAAAAATATAGATATTTCTGAACTGGTCAAGAAAAATCTACAAATAATTAGTAACGGATATTTTCTATCAAAGATGATACGGTATTTCGGACCACGTTTTTTATTAACACCTTCTGGACCAGTTATTCATTTTCAATTCCTTGTTCAAACTTGGATGTCTTATATTTCTTTGAGACCCTTTTTCATCCAAAAACTCTCATGTTATTCTGGAACCTCTATGTTTTATCTGAAGTTCTTTTTTCTCTTAGACCTTCATACTTCGATATCCCTTTGCACGGAAATCTTTAGTAAAAGGCGAAAGATTTTCACGGTTAAATGCAATGGAACCAGATATGACTTTCTCATCCCCATTCACTCATTATGTGTCACGACAAAAACTGAGGGGTGACACCTGCTACATTTTGTGTTGGAAAGATAAAAGGGTCTGCACAAACGTCTACTGAAATGTGCAACAATGTGAACATGACTGCTTGGCGCAATGGTAGCGCGTTCGACTCCAGATCGAAAGGTTGGGCGTTCGATCCGCTCAGTGGTCAAAACTTTTTTCTTTTTTTTTGTTTATTTTATTTTTTTGGAGGAACTACACAGAGTTTTTTCGAGAACATTTGAATAGGCGAGTGAAAAACAATCCTATCCCGAAATATTCCACCCAAAACTCAATAGGCAAAACAAACTACGCCGGAATTATTTAGTTGTTGAACTAACAAAAGGTCGTTTTCTATCTCTCCCTTTTCTCTCCTCACTAAAAGGTATTCAACATACGCAACAAACATCAGCAACACATGTCTAGTGCAGTGGTAGCGTCTCCGCTCATCATGCACAAGGTCGTTGGTTCAAATCCCTGCTGTGACGATCATCACTTACCTACTAAGACCTCACAATGGTTATATTTACTCGTACTGTCTGAGCAGATTTTGCTATTTTCAAAAAATTTTTATCAGATAAAGAACTTTCGTTCACATCCGGTTTCTTTGTTCTTGATTTTGTTGCAAAACAAATCCGTGGTTTTCAATAGAGCGCGTATTAAATACCAACTGAATTTTATCTCACAGTCGCATATCTAAACAACCATCTTTTTTCATCGAATATTTTTTTTCTAATGACACGGCCTCTATTTTCAAAGATAGATCAGATATTGTTTTTCGAACAATTCCGTTCTGTTTTAGTGAAGTCATCGAATAAGAGAAAAAAACGTCGATACTTTTATTTAGATAAGAGCAACCAACTTTTTTATTTTCTAGTTCCAAACTCTATTCACTGATAACACTTTTATATTATTCATATTATATAGTTTTGCCAGCATTTTTTATTTGCTGTTTATGGAATCTAACAACACCAATTTCGGAATTGATATGACACGAGAAATGTTGTTGGTACAATTGTCCCGATTGAGCAGGAGTGATCCGACGTTATTACAGTGAGTCAAAGGGACAGGGTTGGATCAGAAGCCAGATGTTCAATGATTGAGATAAGTAGTTCTGATTATTTTTTTCGTTTCCCAATGTTCTTGATTATGCTGAATTCTGGTTGGAGTTTTTAAGCCGAAAATTCAAGCTGATAGGGAAGGCTTTAAAAACTGGACTGATCATTTTTAATACCGATTTTTCAATGATGTCATATTGGTAGCTATGAAATGAATCCTAGTTTTCCTGTCATAATACAAAGTTTCCTCATTTGAAATTTACCCATAGATTGATATAGACATAATTTGGATCATTATTCACAATTATAGACCCGGATCTGTATTTTCATGTCATTTTAAATTTAAAACATTTATCATAAAAAATATCTGCTTCTTTAGATGTCTGATTCCAAGAAAGTGGAAAAATTCGTTTTTACCAGATTCGGGTTTTCATAGTTGATGTTTTTCCGGTTTGCCCTAGCATTCTTGTAAAACTAGAAAAGGACCCTGATCAAGGAAACAACCTTGTTTGGATATATTTCAAAAATCCCAAGATTGACCCTGATCGAACCCACTTTGTTTTCCTACTGTAGTATAATAATTATGCGCCGACCAATCTCACAGACATATTTATATATTCCTTTCATCATCCAACAGTATATACATGTATGTACATATTTTATTCATATTCCCATGTGTTCAAAATAACAAACATCAAGTAATAATTTTTAACGTCGTTGTGCTTTTCACCAAGGCGACTCTTTTTTATGCTTTTCCTTCTTCTTCTTCTTCGTTGTTTCATTGCTAGACGGGCGTTTGTGTATTTGACAATGTTTTCGTAAATAATACAATAAATAGACATGATGTCATGTGGTAAGACGGTTTAGAGCAACAAACATTGTTTTTCTATTAGGGCGGAGTTGACTATTTGATTCTCATAGATCAAAAAGAGAACTTTGTCTGAGAGCAGTTATCACTTCTTTTTTGGGGAGCATTCTATGATCTCAAATAAATTCTTATGATAGACACTGACAGTTTGATTTGCAGACTTTCTAGGGTACTGTAATTAGTTCAAAAACACGTTTTCATTTATTCACCGTTCCATCTATAATCCCTCATATTCTGATCGAAAAATGTAGTTTCTCCGATGTTTGTTCAATGTTTCTGTGATCTTTGTGAGACCTCCTGTATGTACTACTCTCGTTTTTTTTCTCCTCGTTTTTTCCCATTATTATTGATCCAGTTGAAAAGTACATCATCGTTTGTATTTCCTTTGTGTCTATCCCCGTCATTCAATTTTTTTCATAATAATATAATAATATTATTTTTTAACTGTATCTCCGAGAGAAAAACTGTATTTTTTGCATCGTAAAAGAAATTGATTATATATGCATGTTTTGTTGCTGAACTATGTATCGAGAAGCGGAGAAGTGAAAAGGCTTCCTCGGACTTTATGATTTTTTGTGGGGGGTTTGACGATTTTTATAATCATTAAAATGAATGAAGATACACAGCTAGAAGATAAAATGATCAATGATGCGGATTTATGAATTGAACTTTCACTACTCAAGAAAATTGCAAATTTTGCAAAAGATCCTGTAACTCGATCTGACAGTGAAAAGTTCCATTTTCTGACCGGATAATTGAATCCATTTCTTAAATTAAAGAAGTAATCTATAAGTGTATGTATATTTCGTATCTCTAGGATCTAGACGAAACATATAGTTTTGATGATTTTTATCGCGAGAGGAAAACTTGATTTTTTGAATGGATAATTAAAACGAATTCTCAAAGATCAGCATCATAAACGGAAGTATGTGAGAAATACTGTTAAATTCATAAAGATTTTGATGGTTAGTAAGTGTATGAATTTTACTTTAAAAATTAGGTCAAGACATACCATAAGTGACAATTAGTTATGCTTCTAGCTCACTTGATGTGACAACTTTGATTCTACATGTAGAAGGCATAAAACTACGACGATAAAATAGAACCGATCAGAATTTAGAATTTAAAAAAAGTGACTAACGCAATAGAGTATTAACCGACTTTAGAAAGAAACTTGTGTTACTGAATTGAGTTTTTGGTTCTGATCAACATCTTGCTTGAAACTTTTTCGAACAAAGCTGAAAATTGAGATTCAAACATCCACGTTGAAGCAAACTTTTCAGGAAAATTGTTATTTGAAAGCCCCATTAAATTTTGGCTAATATTGGAGCACTATAGTTTTACATCCATATCAATCCAATCCTTCTCTCAATTTAGAAATAGAAAAAATTCAATTAGACAAAGTGGAAAAGGATTATGATTGGAACTCATCGTGTTTATTATCTGCTCATTGGTTTGAATTTTTTGATTTTGAATTTTAGGGAACAGAGAGAGATTATTTTTTATCTAAAGTTAAGTATATCCGATAAAGAATTCACATGCCGAAATACTTCAACTTATTCGAGCGTATGATGAGAGGAAAACTGAGAGATGAAGCACGTATTTTTTCAAACTTTCAGTAGTTTTATATCAGTGTGAAGAAGTACATATTACTGGTTCTTCGAAATTTTCTCATTTTAATAACTTTTGTGGTGGTGTAACCTAGCTATTTTTCGAAACAGTACCCTAATTCCATTTTGAACTAATTCGATATATGAGTGCATGAAGATGCATATCGACGTCATCATCGTTCTCGAACATCGAATGGTTCTCGATCTACTAAAAACTTTATAATTAATCTCGAAAAAACATCTCAGCTAATGTAGGACTGTCTGGGAATTTTTGAAACAACTATAGATCATGAACAAAATATTCCTGGTCATAACGTGATTTTCGAATTGAACCGAGTTCGATTAATTTTGGTTCAAATTTTTGGTTCTTAAAATGATTCTGAAATGTTATATCAAGTTTATAGGTCCGTTTTAAATTCTCTTGAGAAATCAGCTAGGACTCATATTTTGTTGAAACCTGAATTCAAAATAGAATCGGAATCGTATCAAAAACAGATATTCAACATCTCGATAATAATCCCAGCTGTAACTGTCTGGGGACGATATGATCAATTTATAGACCATGGACAAACTTTTTCGGGTCAATTAGTGATTTTTAAATAGAGCCGAGTCCGATGGAATCGGGCTCAAACTTTTAGCTCTAAAGGCTTGAACAAAAGGGTGTCGTTCGAAAAGTGATCTGGATTAGACCTAAGTTCAGTTCAACGAAATGTTTCCTCAAACTCTTAGTCTACACTGTTTATTCGATTATTAGTTTTCACAGAGTATCATTGTTGAATGCTCGATTTCTAATTGTTTCCAGGTATTTTTTAGCTTGAAGTCATCATTTGAATTATCAGAATCACAATCCAAAAAGCAAATCAATCAAAATTATACGCATGACAAAAAGACATCCGTATGTTCATTTTCTTTGTCCTTAAAAGGTTCTAATCTTGTTTGTTCTCGATCTTTGAAGAACACAGGGCTTTATCTCAAATGAATATCTTATTCGGTGACTGTCCGCACATTATCAAAATAATGTCAATTGCCAAAGATCATGAACAAACTGTTTTAGGTAACCCACAGATAGAAATGGTGAATGAATAAATGACATTGTTGATAATAAATGACATTCACTAGACAGACACAGTTTATCATATATATTTTGTAGGTTGATACTGTTATTTTGATCAGGCCAGTTGTCGTAATTAGGTGATGTTAGTTGTTTTAATCAATAACAATGGTTTGATGATTTGTTTTTATTTGACATATTTTCGAATTGCTCAGTGTTCTTTGTTGCGATTTTTAGAAAAGAATTTCTAGTTTTTTGAAGACGCCTGTAATTGCTGAGGTGTTTAGAACTCATTTTTTGAAGACTAATTTTTGAAACTTCGAAATAAAACTTCATTATTTGAAGTTGTTCAGGCTCAGACTCAGAAATTTCCGAGCAGTTAATAAATACACAAAGGTGTTGGCAATGAACAGCATTCACTTTTTTTTAAAGATTGAATGTTCTAGCGAAAATACAAATTTTTCTATCCAAGGCCAGATTTGTCTATTTATCTTTTCATGTTTTTTTCCCTGTTATCTGATTTTGACACCAAAGTACAGTCAGTTTCCTTTAAGATTTTGAAACTAGACATTCAATCATTTTCATTTAATCTCCAGTTGAAGACCAACAAAAATAAAGCATCAAAGTTTTCAGAAAATTATCAATATTTTTGTTCTGACTAGATAATTCCTAGTTTCAAAGCACATACATTTTTGGTCGCTGAAGTTTCTCATTTTTCTTATGACTCGCCATAGGTACCCATGTTCTGGTTTCATTTACCCGAATCGATAAATTAATTACACACCGCTAACACCTTTTCATTTCCCTCTACTTATAAATTTTAAATTCGTCGGTCTATTTCCTCTAGCTGAAGCCAATAATTACGTGGTTCTATGCACTATTCTAATATTTTCTGTGTGTTTTCAATGTTCTTTTTTTCTTTCTCGTCTCTACTATGCTAAATGTTCTCTATTTGTCCTGTTTCTTTCTCTCAATTCCAAAATTCTGTGATTAATCATGCTATTGTTGCGTTTATATGAAAATTTTGTAGTTTTTTATTCAAACTAATTGAAGTTCTTAAAAAATGAAAACTTAATTCACCTTTTCTCATAGATCTATCCTGTTTTCTTTTTAGTGAAAATGAATGTTTCAAACTAAAAACATAGATATCCATCTGACCCGAAGGTAAAATGTCGATCTAGTTCACCTGATGTAGAAAAAATATCGAGATACGTCGAAAAATCTTTTTTTGTTAAAGTTTTGCAACCTTTTTAATACTTCCCCCTCCGAAAATATGTATTTGACGTTTTTTTTTTAATTTTTTTGCACATTTTTCTCCAAATGAATGTTATAAACTTGCAAGTTGAAAAACTGAACAAAATGAAAAGCTTATCCAAATTATTTATTCAGTCATAGCTGCGCTGTTCGTGAAAACACGGCAACGCAAAATTGCACATTGAAAAACTCGCAGGTAATTGGAAATTCTGGATTTGCACTTTTTAACTGGGAAAAAAGCTCCTTTTCCAAAAAACTCAAAAAACAAAAAACAACTTTTGATTCGCCGTAGTTTGAATTTTAATTTTGCGACTTTTCCGAACCGTGGGAACTTGGCCTTTACGGGAACCTAACCACGTTTCGTTCTTAAGGAATTCATTTTTGAAAATGAAATTAAATTTGCTCAAATCATGCTCAATTAAAAAAATTTCGAGCTCGAAAATTTTTTTTTAACTCAACAAAATTTGTTTGAGTGTGCAAATATGCGTCACGGTGTTCAAAATCGGAAAACACTACGACGCAAAGTTGCACGAACTATTTATTTTTTTTCTCGTTCTTTGCAGGTGAGATATCTCATGAGATCAAGGTATAATTAGTTTCTGCGAACGTTCGCGTTCGAACTGACGAAACAGTTGCAACTTTTTTTAGTTTTCGGAAACTCAAAAAATCCACACAATTGCATTAAATAATTTTTCTCAAAACGCGTCATTATTCCGCCAGTTTTTCAGTTTAGACTAAATTAGACAGAAAACGTGTTTAATTTCTAGACCGAAAAATTGTTTGATTTCAATTTACAGCGTTTAATTGACGAAAGTGAACAAAACGTGTCTGAAACTGAAAATTGGTTCGAGAAATTTGTTTACTATCAAAAATATTTTGTGATTTTCGTAAGCTTGCATTTAATCTTTCTACACCTTCTTCATTGTGAAAATTATTTTTTAGTTCTCGTATTCTTCGGAATGTGTTCTTTCATAATTAATTGTACTCAACTTTACGATTTTTTTACTGAAAAAAAACAGAAGTTTTGAGCCTGCGTCACAGGGCTATTTTCGAATGTGCTTTATTGAAAATATATTTCTGCTTTATTTGAATTATTTTTCAATGCTCGCCAGATTAAAAGTTCCAACTCATATATAATTATTTCTTATACCGAAAACTTGTTTTATATCATAGATGGATAAGTATTCATATTCACTAATCATTAGTTTTGCTGATCACCCAAATTTCGCAATGTTAATCAAAGTCTCGACAAGTCTATGTCATTGTGTTTTTGGTGCTGATCTTTTATCCATGAAAAACCACTTTTATTTTGTCCGCATCGTTCATTGAAACAACTAATTCCCTTTTGTATGTATCTTCAAAACTGGAGTAACATAATACGCCCACCAAATAAATAAATATTGGAATGTAGACACTTTCCATGGTGCTGATCTTTGAACAAATATGGACATTAGAACAAGTGCATGAGACAATGCACTTTTTGAGAAATGAGATCAGATCACTAGATTATCGTCTAGAAGGTTTTCTTGTCTGCTTCGTTTGATTTTTTTGGAGTATTTTGGAGGCAAGGCGTGGTCTTTTGTTTTTTTCTCATGTATCGTAATTATGATGTCTATATTATACATATATAAGTATGTATTCTGACTTTCATATTCAGAATTCATAATGATTCTCTATTTCAGGCCAGTTAAACCATTTGTAACTTCGAGTTGCGCTGAACAACCGGGCACATCTACGCCTCTATTACCCTGTATTCCACCGCCACCAAAATCAGCTTCATCATTGTCATCTTCATCAACAATATCAGTCTGTGGCGGTGGGGGAATGACATCATGTTCAAACGGGGGCGGATCAGTCAATAACAATTCCGCCGCCGAAATTCCCACAACTTCTCATTTTATGCCTATTGCCACGTTTGCAGCGCAAAATCAACATTTGAATGCGTTTGTTGCGAATCGTAAGTTCTGCATCAATTTTTCGTTTTTGCCGACAATTCATGAATAAATTTAGATTTTATGAACAATGAGGCATCAGTTTTTGGCCTGGATTTATTATCGAAACAAGATTCACCATTGGAAATCTTTAGGATGACAAAGAATGAACCAAGTAGTTCGTCGAATTCACAACCGAGCACACCAATGCAGATTGATAGAAGAACGGTAAGAATTTCAAAATTTTGTAGATTTTTTTTTACTGAGAAGTGAGTTTTCTTTTCCTTTTCTTTAAAAAAAGAAGGTTATTCTTTTTTGAAAGTGTCTGGTTCTGGTTCTTCCGTTTTCCGAATATTGAATTACCACTTTATTCGAATCCCTTATTTTTCGGCCTATACCAAAAATAATACCGAAACCAATAAATTAGAAAAAAATTGTAATATTCATAAACAGAAAATGTTCTCCTGGAAAAAATGTAACGTTTTTAATGTTTATGTGCTCGGACACAGTGTTCCATTCTCATAAAAACCGCTAAATGTTGTAACTAGCCCATTTCTCATGGTTTGATATCGTTTAAATAAAAAAGTGAAATTTTTTTTGAATTTCTGACTATGCTCACCTTCTTCTGTTCATCTCTATAAAACTACATCAGTATGTTTTTTCCTGTTTCATATTGTTTGATTTCAAAGTTTATAATTACAGGTGCCGGCATGTGCGATTTGCGGAACTGATTCGACTGGAATTCACTTTGGCGTTGATGCATGTGCAGCATGTTCAGCGTTTTTTCGACGTACAGTAGTTCTTAATAAGCAATATTTATGTAATAAAGGAGGCCAATGCATAATTGTGAAAGACGGGTCAGTTGGTCAAAAATGTCGAGCATGTAGATTCAAAAAATGTCTGAACGCTGGAATGGATAAAAATTGTGAGTTCATCTAATTTTTGAAAATATATGTATAACTGTTTCAATTTAAGCTGTACAGCATCGAAGAGACGCGATAGGAAGATATTCAGCTGGTGTGAAACGGGAACTAAGTCCGGATGTTGAAATGGAGAAACCACCGCCGAAAGTTTATAATGGTAATTGTAATGAACCGAGCACGTCGACTTCAGGCAATTTTGTTTGGACGGGCCAGTCGCCAACAAATAGTATTGAGCGGATTAATAAAAATGCAGTGAGTTATTTTGACCGATATTTTATTAAGATGTTTTGGTCAATACTGTTAGCAAAAAATGAAATGTTAACAGTTAGGATTTCACATTTTGTAAATTTCGCGAAATTGAATCAAATGTGAACTTCAGAAATCTTTGTTCTCTTTTTCAAATAAAAACTTCTTAACAACGAGTTTTTCACAATCATTAAATTTTTGAAAGAATAAATTTAACTCTACAAATTTAAAATTCTTATCAAATATCCAAACCTGAAATTGCCCAGAATAATGAAAAGTCTTCATTGAAAACTACGGAACATTTCTTGAAATGTTTCTTTCTCGTAAAGTAGAAACAAGTTGAGTACATACGTACTTTTCAACTTCAAAAATCTCTCAATTGCATACAAAAATCGTAAAATTTTCAGACTATCAACGGGTTTTCACAATTACCCACACAGCCAAAATCAATTTTATATGAACTGATTACTCGTCAACAATTTCTTCTCGATCAGCGACAGTTATTCTATTCTGACCGCAATTTATCCGATTGGTTTTGTAAAAGAGAACCTGATGTTGGAAGGCAGAGACTGAACGAGTTGACCGATTTCTCCAATTGTATGTATCATTTATGGAAAGTTGAACCGAGATTAGCAGCTGATTTTATCAATCGAAATAGGTTTTTAGATCTTATTCCAGAGGATGAAAAGGTGAGCTTGAAATTCAGACTTTAAAAAAATTACTATTGTTTAGATCCGAATATATAAAAATTTCGTTGTTATTCGCCAAGCTGTCGAAGAACCATATATAACATGGAAGCATGGAGGTTTAGAGAATAATTGGTTTGTGATGCCAAATAATACATACATCGATTTCACCAATCCGGAAAAGTATTTTTTGAATGGTGCGTTGAAAGATTTGAAATTGGATTTGGACACCGCGCGAAATTTGTTCCTACCTTCGTTTATGGGTGCTATGGATTCAGTTGGTGGACTAATGAGGAACATCGAAATAACTGATACCGAAATCATTATTCTTCTAGGCCTCGTGATGCTAGATCCTGGTGAGTTTTTTTTCGACTATTGAAAAATATAAAATAGAGTTTTGTTTTAAAAGAAGACTTGACCGATCTCCTCATTTCGTGATTTCCGAACTGTTCAGAATCAAGGAAGCGCTAGTTTGAATTATAATTGTTTTCTATCTTAGTCTTTACAGAACGTTTTTAGAGAATCTGTAACTTATGTTCATTTTCAGCCATTGCTGGTATACGAGAAACGACTCGTCAACAATTACGATCAATTCGTGATCAACTCATTCACGAAGTGTTTCTTTATTATGAAGATGAGGAACCAAGTTTTGAACCAGAAATAAGGATGGCCGATCTGTTTATGATTCTAGCCGCAATCAAGGTATGTGAATTATTGTTGTTTTTTAAAGAATTCTCAAAATTGTTTCCTGCTGTTTTGATATGACAACCAAACAAATACTTTTATAAACTGAGCTTTTTCTTAAAACTTTTCTAAACAAAAAATATAGTAAATGTCACTAGTTTTACCTCAATCAAACTGATTTACAGATTCATGCCATCAAAACATCAGAAAACATGCATATTCTACGATTTTTCGATTTGATACCACCCGATGCCTGTTTCAATCAAATTTTAGAAACTGTTCAGCCACAGGGTGATGAGTTAAAAGAGAACCTTGGAGGTTTGTTATACATTTCTCTAGTAATCAAGTTAATTTGATTCATTTTTCAGTTTCTCGGAAAGATAGCGATGTTTCGAATGCGTCGTAGATGGTCTAGTGAAGATATACAATTTTTTTGGTCTAGTGAAGATATACAATTTTTTTGGTCTAGTGAAGATATACGAATGTGAAGCTTACAAATTATTGTGATTTGATTGAGATCTGTGATTGGACAAAGGTAGAATATAATTCATTAGTTGATAGTACATTTGCATGATTGATTTAAAAATAACCTCATCATACTATTTTTAAGTGATCTCGGATTTTTCTTGTATTATGGGTTTTAAAATATTTTTATTTGATGATTGTATTTTTATCTTCATTTATTTCAAATTTTAATAAATTATTTGTTTTCTTCTGGTCGGGTGCATTATTGATATACATATCGGATGATTTCGAAAACGGCTGAACCGACGACGACGAACAGAAACAAAGCGATCAGCCATTGGGAAGTTGGCAACTTGTTTTGAGCTGCTTTCTGGAATAAAAATTTGCTTTTTTCTACTGTTTGGAATACGGATGATTTGAAAAAGGTTAAATTTTGAAGTTATTTTTCACCAGCCTTGAGCATCCCATAATGGGATTCCCATTTGAAAAATTCATGTTCTAGATTAATAAATGAGAATGTGATGCCTAGTATAGTTGGACATCGACTCAAATCGACTTACGAAACTTTTTGACCGTTTTCACCAAAAACGTGAAATGCGATGTCCAAAGCTGAAAAAAATGCAAAAAATCACGAATAAAAATCGTTTAAAGTTCAAGTCCAACTCTCTCTGTTTCACACGCTATTTCGAGAGTACTGTCAAAGGTCTCGACGCGAAGGAACGAAATAGTGTGTGAAACAGAGAGGGTGTTTTGAACGTTTTTTTTTCTCGTTTTTTCCAGCTTTGAACATCGCAAAAATAGTGACTTGCGGCTATGTGTATACGATGTAAAAAAGAGAGAGCTTCCTAATCATATAGTTTTTGACAACTTTACATGACCAGTGTATGACTTATCCACATTCAGTCGATTTCGAGTCGAGTCGTTAGGCGATCCGATCGCCGCGATCGACTTCAAATCGACTGATCGTTGCTCAGTCGCTTGCAAGTCAAGTAAAGTTGTCAAAAACTATATGATCAGAAAGCTCTCGCTTTTTTACATCGTATACACATAGCTGTAGGTCACGATTTTCACGTTTTTTGTGAAAACGGGCAAAAAGTTTTGTAAGTCGATTTGAGTCGATGTCCAACTATAATGCCTAGAACCATACAAATTTGAATGTGGCATCAAGTAAAATTTTTTACATACAGGAATTGAGCAAAAATTAAGATACTTTAGCCTGGAAAATAGATGAACATTGATTTTGATAATTTTCAGTCGTTCTGTGGCATTCACACTGTCGATTACATAAACTTCAACTAAACAATATTCGAGCAATTTATCTTTCACATTTTTCTGCGATAATGGTAATAAAACAAATTTTTATTTATTTATTTGAATACGTTAGGGAGACAATGTGGAAAAAAACACAATAAGAAGATACATAAAAATGAGAAGAAAAAAAGTCAGACAAATACTGGGCTTACAATTAGTTAATCTAACCCAAGAGAAGTTAGCGCAAGTGTATATGCCAAAATTGACCCGATATCTGATTCGAACAGTAGTTTATAAAGAACACAGAATGAATCGGATTTCGAAACATGAAAAGATTGATTACTTACTTACTTACTAACTAAGTAAGTAAGTAACTTTTTTACTAATATCACAAATTTCAAGAAAACATAACTTGAAGAAGGTTTCTTATTTAAAAAAAAAGATAACTGCAGAAATTTCATTGCATATCTGACCCAAAGAGGTGATTGTGAAAACGTTTATTTTCACTAAGGCACGTTCGGAAAGTTCAAAAAAGAAAATCAAAAAGACCTTTTTTGAGTTCAGTAAGAACATCTTGTCGATTTTGATAACAACGTAGCCAACAGAGTTGGGCGGAATTCCGACTTCCGACTTCCGCACGTTTTTAGAGCTTCCGACTTCCGGAAGTGAAAATTTTTATTCCGACTTCCGACTTCCGCGAATGGAAATTCTAATTCCGACTTCCGACTTTTTATGTTCAGTCCAATGATCGGATGTCGGCTCATCTAATAGAAAAAAACACTATTTTTCCATCGCAAAATCAGTTTTCCGTATTTTTTTCTCAATTTTTGTTCCGTTTATCTAATTTTTACAAACAAAAATGTGTTTCGGACGGAAAAATAAACACCAAAAGCACTCCCGACTTCCGAATTCCGACTTTTGCACGTTTTTAGAGCTTCCGNATCGCAAAATCAGTTTTCCGTATTTTTTTCTCAATTTTTGTTCCGTTTATCTAATTTTTACAAACAAAAATGTGTTTCGGACGGAAAAATAAACACCAAAAGCACTCCCGACTTCCGAATTCCGACTTTTGCACGTTTTTAGAGCTTCCGACTTCCGACTTCCGGAAGTGAAAAACTTGATTCCGACTTCCGCGAATGGAAATCCTTATTCCGACTTCCGGAAAACAAATTTTAATTCCGACTTCCGACTTTTCAAAAAATGACATCCGCCCAACTCTGGTAGCCAACAGTTCCACTCAAGCTAGGAATGGAGCTTGTTATAATAGATTATTGTTCCAAACTGGATTGGTTTTCTTATTTTTGAAACCACTACTTTAGAATAGGCTTTTTTTAACACAAAAAAAACTCACATTGCCTTTCGGCACATTTCCACGTTGAGTGATGTTCTTGCTGAATTGCTGATTTGCATGGGTCATTCGTTGTTTTGGTGCCATTTTCGATGTATTTACAAAATTTACAATCGGTTATTACACTGAAAATTGAAATTAGTTATACAAACACAAACTAAGTATATCAGATTTCGAAAAAAAACGAGTTCAAACTATAAAACGAGAAACAAACTGTTTGCGAAGATATTATGAAGAACTGTGTTCAAGATCTGCAAACACAGAACTGCAAGGCTAAAAAACCAAGAAGAATAGCAGGAGCAGCATTTAATAACAGTAGAAAACGTATAATGAAACGATGTGCTGTTCAGTAACCAAGGAAACATAAACCCATATTTTTCGTCTTTTGAGACATAAGCTAGAAAAATCGGCAATCACAATTTCAAAAATCACTTCCACTTTTAACTTTTTATTATTAATTCAACGGAGAAAGCAACTTTAATCTCAGAAAAGCGATTTGAAACAGCCTTGAAAAAAAGAAAAGAAAATTCATTCAAAATTGACGTCATAATGTTGTGTGTGCAAAATGGCGGTGCGGTGTATGCACATTTTCCTTTTTCTGCCGACAGTAGCCTAGACAACCACTTTTGAAACGGAAAATGATATGGGTTCCGAAAAACCTGTGTTCATTGAATGATGAACTTCATTCATATTATTAAATACGATAAGACGACTATTTTAAAGTTATAATATACCGTTATTTTTTCATTATTTTTTTTCGAACAAAAATGAATGCAATAAAATGGTCAAAGAAAAAACATATAATAGCACAAAAATGGTCATCAAAAAGTTCACTATTCACAATAAAAAATCGACATAAAAATGGGAAAAAACACACAAGAAAATAACACATCTAAAAATCACTACTGCACAAAAATAAGAATTTCAGACTTTTCTCGCTGAAACAGAATTATACAAACATGAGAAAAATGCTTATTTGGTTCGCAGAAGAAAAATAATCAATGTAAGTGATATATACTTCTTTTTTTTTTTTGATTTTTTAAAGAAAATTATTAGAAAAAAACATGGAAGGAAATGAGGAGAAGGGGTAGAAAAATGAAACCGTAAAACTTTGAAATTTCAAATTGATTGGTTTTCTTGCTTTCACTAAACTTGTACTAACGCGTGGCCCGAAGCAAAAAAACGTTAAAGTGGATTGGGGGTGTAGGTTGTGGGAAGGGAAGAAGGGGGTTCTTTATTCATAGACACATTCCATTTCATCATCTTCTAAACGATATCTTCGTGAAATGCTCGTGTTGGCTGGTCGAAGAAGATTTTGTTGGCATTCATCTCTGGAAACATGGATTTTAATAATCTTTGACTTTGCGAAAAAATAAAAATAATTACCTGGTATTTCCGTCGACGCGACTGATTGTAACATTGATTCCAAGGTTTCCATTTTCTGAAATAAAGTGATTTGGTTATGTCTGAAACTCGATCATTATTATGAATTCATGTATTTTCAATTTTTGGAATGATATGTTCTCAGAACCAGAAATTTTTCCGACGATTCTATGAAAATAAGTTGGTGTTTTTTTCAGATCGAGCTCAACAGTGATTCTGATTACATACCTGAAAACAATTGTGCAGCATTTGTATCAAAAGCCAAGCAATCGGACTGTTGAATAGCATAAGCTACACCTTCATGAATCGAACGAGGAGTGGCCTCCCAAGACATTCGCCGTCTTTGGGTAGATAACTCTAATCTGTACACGAAATTGTCGGCCTCTTTCTTCGATCCGATCAATTGAACTACTGCATAGAACATTTGCTGATTTTGCGATGGATCATACTTTTCTTGCTTTTCTGGAAAATTTACTCGAAATTTTCGAATAATTTTCAAAAAACCAACCTAGTACGAGCATAAAATTGTATTCAAAACAGCTTTGCATCATAACCCAATCAACAGCTCCTGGTAAGTTAATATCAGTGGCCAAGAATACGATATCTTCTCCTTGCAAAGTAGTTATGCTTTTGTGCACTTTTTTCAAATGCTCCATCACATCGGATAAAGCTCCTTGCCATTTGCAAGAAGCACCTGGACATGGGCAAGAATATGGGCGATATTCACACAGTTCCTCGTGCTCAACCTTGTCATAATGATGGAAATTGAGAGCACATCCAGAGTTTGAGAATTTACATGGGAAACGGACTGTGTTGGCAATCTTTTCGAGACCCAAATTACGAACCGATGCTGCAAATTCAAAAGTGTATATTTGTAGATGCTCTTCTGTTTATGACCAGCTCGATTTTTCTCATATCAACTCTTTAAAGATAAGGAAAAACAAATAAACTATTTTTTCACACTCTGATGGCGTTAGTATCTTATCGTAAATGTTCTATTTTACTAAACAAACATAGAAAAACGTAAATTTCTAGACAAACATTGTTGGAGATTTAGAGATTTGCATAAACAAATTTTTTATCCAGGGCGAAATTTGGTAAAACTCGAAGTTAATATTTCAGAAAACAACAAGCATTTACAATTTATCTTTTTCGAAGTTGGTATTAAAAAAACTAAACCTATAATTTTCGTGCTTTTTTGTATGCTGAGTAGTATTTTTTGAACTACAGTGATGAATATTTTTAGTAAAACGATATTCTTTAAGTTCGTAAACCCTACTGGAAATAAGAACTTACGAGTTGGTCCACGACAAGTCGGGCAACATTGCAACTTTGGTCGGCAATTCGAGCAAACCAAATGGCCTGATTGACATTGCATATATGGTGGAAGCATATATTCGAGGCATACTGGACATTCAAAAACTGACAATACTTCGGCATTACTATCATCTCCAGTCGGTCCAGCTGTTGCAATATGCGGTGCAACGCTATGAGTGGCTGCCGATGGCGAACATGAGACTACTAAAAAGTTGAAATAAAATTTTGAATGAATATGATCTAATCAACTACCTGGTGCGGTTCCCTGAACTCTTGCAAATGTTTTTCCCTGCTGATTTTGTGGTAAAGCTGTTCCTTGTTGTTGACCTTGTTGTCCACCGACATTTCCACAAGCCACTTGTTGATTCATATTTGGTGGTGGTGATAAACCGGGTGGAACTATTGGAAGACCAGGTGGTGCACCGTTTGGACTATTTCCTGCAATCAATAAATTAGTTTTCCCGAATTTCCAGTCACTCACCAATTTTCAGTTTTCGCTTACACGTCATGAGAAATAAAAATGAATCATATATGTTCTTCTCAAAAAAGACAGAAAATAATGAAATTGAACAAAAAAACTTATCAGTTCGTCTTTTTTTTTTATTCGACTTGTTACCTATTATGAAATGATTGATGGAGGAACAATTGTTTTGATCAGAGAGAGAAAGAAATTTCCGGCCAGGGAGTTTTTAATGTTTTCTATTCGGGTCACAAGGGGTGCCGCATGGTGCCATAATTAGAGTCGAATGAAAAATGGACAAGAAA
This sequence comes from Caenorhabditis sp. 38 MB-2015, assembly GCA_900536415.3. Taxonomy (NCBI): domain Eukaryota; kingdom Metazoa; phylum Nematoda; class Chromadorea; order Rhabditida; family Rhabditidae; genus Caenorhabditis; species Caenorhabditis quiockensis. The sequence goes on from LR551852.1 coordinate 20,417, forward strand.
TTCCACAATCAAATGAAAAAAAAAACACGATCGACCAAATTTTATGATAGCGAAAATATCACAGTTCAACAATCACGGCGGTTACTGTAGTTCCAGTTATCGATAATAATAACAACGATAAACAATCAAATGAAAGCTCCCTAGGGTGAATAAGAAAATTGTATTTCGATTCAACATTGAATATTTTTCAGAAAGTTTATCAATAGAGCTCATATGCTGACATTCGGATTATGCTAGGAAAATAGCTGCTATAAAATTATCACTAACAGGTTCAAAGTGTAAAATATCGAAAAATATAGCTTTTTTCCGAACAGAAGAAAAACCAAAATTTTGTTCCCTAAAAATCAGCCAAAATCGAAAAATGAACCTATTTTGTACTTTGTGCTCAAGTCTCCCACTTGCAATACTATCGACTGCTTACATTTTGACATTATAACTTTTGGACTAAAAAATTCTCCCCTACAGTATACCTGTCACTCACCCTGTAGAATTTGATTGATATTATTGCTCATATTATTATCACCCTCAAAAAATGCGCGATCGTCGTCCGGAGCTTCTTCTTCAGGTTCAGCTCTCGGCGCAACTCCAAGTAGAAAAAATCGATGTGGATCAGCTCCAATGTGCACTAATCGGAGCTGCTCTTCGATGAGTTGTTGAAAATCTCCCGGCGGCTCTTCGTATACCCTTTGATAAGGGAGACGATCTGGAGAGCGTTCGCCGTCAATCGCGCTCTTCCCTTCTGTAACAACACAAAATGTATAGCAATAATATTGAATTTAATAATGGAAAATCACTAGAAAATCGATTAAAAAACATACATATGTGTGAATTGCGGGGGGAAAAGCGAGAGAGAAAAGAAACCAAGAAAACAAAATAAAACGGTGTGGAAATCAATATAAATATGACACAAAACTAGTGTATTACGACAATAGAGACATTTATTATATTTGATTTATGGATTATATTTCGAGAAACGAAAATGAATGAAATGACGGTTTGGCAACCAGTCTGTCTCTTTCCTTATTGCATGTTCATTAGCACAATAGAGAGAAAGAATCGATCCTGTTAAATATGCAAATTTTTATTCCAAAAAGGGAATTCGTTGGTTTATGTGATTTGCACTATTATTAACTGGTTGGGACAAAGTGTCACGAATGAGCAGAATGTGTTTTTTTTCTCACTGAACAAGATGCAAGACATAGAAGGAAAACTAATTGCCAGGTAGCTGAAAATTATATGCCTTTTCTGAAGAATACTACTGTACCACATAAGAACAATGGAAGTACATGACATCCAGATTAAAATTCATTGCGATTAGCGTCATTCTGAGGACCTGGAAAATCAGATCTGGCGATCACCGGTTGTTAATCGTTGTCAGGCGATCTCAGAACATCAGATTAGCAACTTCTAACGGGAGAATTGAAAGTACAGTAACCTGATGTTATCGATAGATCACGGTGTTAGTAAAGGAAAAAGTAGCTCTACCTTTTGGCTTCAAATTTAGAGAAACGTCAAAAAAAGTAAACTGATTATGCATTTTATAGAGTTGTTGAGGGTACACACAAGCACCAACAAATAATAGTAGTTTGAAATAAAACATAAAACACGAACTAGCTCCGTTGAATAACCATGGTAACCAATTTTAAATAGCATCTAAAACAAAAGTGCAGACTACGAACTCTCATATGATTGAGAAAAAAACGAATTTCCAGCAACTAATAGAAGATAGGAGAGTAAAAACAACAACGACAAAGAAAAAACAAAGATAGATAGATATAAACGAAGGCGAAAATGTGAATAGTAGGCAGTGAGTGTGTGCAGACAACGAAACATGCGGGCCGAAGAGGAAGTACGAAAATTGAGGAGAAGCAGAGAAATATAAATGAGGTAGCACACATTAAAAAGAGGCCAGAAAATGATGGGGAGAAAGAAGACGAAGATCTTTTCTCCTGTCTCTCAGCTGACATTGAATCGATCGAATATTAAACAACATGTTGCGCGAGACGAGGAGTCTCTTTTCTCTCGTTTCCCTCGTTTTTTGTTCACAACCTGGGCAGGTGCTGTTACTAAGCACGATTTGTAAACAAGTTTAATTAATAGACAAAAAAACTCACATCGCAAAATGTGAACATAGTGTTTATGGGATGGAGAGTAAATAGAGTGCAGTCTGACACAGAACAAAGGAACAAAAATATGATAACAACATTTATCATGCTCTAATGATCTTGGCAAAATTGGTTTGATATGAAGAAAAAATAAAGAACAGAAAAATAGGACTTATCGCATAAACATCAAACAGCTGGAACTTCTGAGAAATGTGAAAAATGTTGCTTCCAGTCCAAAACAGTAGAGCTGGAACTTGGTAACCTGAAATCTAATTGGTACCTTTTGATAAATCAAGTTTTCGAAACATATTCTGATAACAGAGTCGGAATTGACTAGTCTAAGAATCACAAAGTTATTTCTATTTGGATTTCAAAAATACTTGTCACTAAATATTGAAACAGCAGTATCACATGACAGTGATTGATAAATCGACAATAGAACTGAATAGAACTTGTTAAACGGATCGAGTAAAGTTTAAAAAATTCAAACTGTTCGGAATGGATGAACACAAAAAAATATTAAGATCGTTATTTTCATTTTTTGTCGAAAAATTCTTCGGTGATCATTTACCAACTCAGTCTACAGATGCAGAAATTACAGAAACACCTATTTCCTGGTTTTTCAATTCTTTTTTTGAAACTGATAATTTTCTGTTTTTTTTAAATTGTACTCTTCTTGCTCAAAACCGATGTATTTATTTCAAGTACTACTGTAGGTAACAAATTGTGCACATGTGTTTGCACACATAACATTTAAACATTATTACTAATATAGCTTCAAACTTAAATATGATGATTTTTCTCTAAAGTAGCAGCTTTTCAATCAACCCTGGTTACTAAATTTTATTAAACAATTCTAACCTTGTTCGGTATGACGCAAAATTTTGACTAAAACATCTAATTTCATGAAAAACTTTTCAAAGTTTCGTATTAATAAAAACAATACTTCTATCTAACCCCTCCTCGAAGTCCATTCAGAAGAAATCCCACACCAAAACATATTATTTTTCGTGGTCTGTGCTTGCACACATTTTCGTGGCCTCTAGCATCATTTCAACATAGTTTATTTAGGTCTTTACTCATACTCATTTCACTTTTGCGTATTTCCACTTGGTGTAAAAATGCAAATGCGGACAACAAAGTTGATTGATAAACACTTTTGTTTTTAAATTTGATCGAAATAATATTTTATTTGTTTTTGAAACGTGAAATCCCCGTGAAAACGATAAATCTCATTTCAAAATCAGAAAAGTCACAACTTTGTTTTTTTTTTTCTTTTAACTCCCTGATTTTTACTGAATGACAGTTGTTCTATATCTCATTTCTTGTCTCATATTGCCTTGTTCAAGTCAAAAATGAAATTTCTACTCTTTTTCTTGTACTATAGAATAATGTCATCTGAATCAACATCCGAAGAGAATTCGACAGAGTTTGCAACTCCTTTGATAAACAGAGGCGTGTAAGTTTTCAATATTATTTTGTCCAGCGAAAAAACAAAAATTTAAGATTCTCCAATCCACCATCGTTCAAAAACTGGGGTGGACTTCCTGGTATAAAACATGGCTTTCGTTATAAATTTATGGAGACTGACAATGAAAATGTGCCAACCAATAAATCCGAGTTAGACGAGTCAATTCCAGTTCAAACTCTGACCAATTTCGAGAGTCAAAAACCGAATTCAAGTCTATACGCCGCTTGGTTAGGTCATGCTACAGTACTTCTGAACATCGAAGGAGCAACAGTGATAACAGATCCGATTTGGGCTCATCGAGCATCGTTTACCTCATTGGCCGGACCTAAAAGATATAGACCTCCACCGATGAAAATTGAAGATCTACCAGAACTAGACTATGGCGTCATTTCACACGATCACTATGATCATTTGGATTATGAATCGGTTAAAAAGATTACACAGTAAGTACTTGATGCATTAAAACTATTTTCAAACATGTTTCCACAGAATGAACCCAACAATTCGTTGGTTTGTACCACTTGGAATGAAGTCTTGGATGGAATCGAACGGAATTACGAAATTGAGCTCAGATAATCTCAACTTGGTCACAGAACTCAACTGGGGTGAGAATGTCAAGGTAGAAAAGAACGGAAAAGAATTCACAATTTGGTGTGTGCCCGCTCAACACTGGGGACAACGAGGGCCGTTTGATAGGAATCAAGTAAGTCAACAGAAACTAGACAAATGTTGACTGTTTCCCAAATTCAGAGACTCTGGTCAGGTTGGGCAGTAGTCGGACCAACAAAGAGATTCTACTATTCTGGTGATACAGGCTTCTGTGACACCGAATTTCGAAAAATTGGACAGAAATTAGGACCATTCGATTTGGCGGCTATTCCAATTGGTGCATATGAACCAAAGTGAGTAACTTCGTGTAGAGTATTTCGGTATTTGAGAATTTTTTCAGCTGGTTCATGAAATCTCAACATATCAATCCAGAAGAAGCTGTTTCAGTTCACGAATTGATCAACTCGAAAATGAGTATTGGAATTCATTGGGGAACCTATCATATGGGTTCTTATGAGGTATTGTGTGGGGGAAAAACATGATTCTTACAATAGTCTTTCACAAGGATATAATCACCAGTTGAAAACACTTACCTCCAAACCAATTTGTTTTTCCAGCACTATCTGGAACCTCGCGACAAACTCAAAACTTTGATGGAAAATCGTCCAGATCTAAAACACACTAAATTCATCACAATTCCACCAGGAAAAATTTGGGAACAAGAATCGGACTAGGGATGAAGTAACCCAAACAACAAAAAAAGCTAAAATTCAATATTGTTTATGTTAATAAAAGTACCCGTAAATTATTGCTCTTCTAATTTAACACGCTTCTCAGCCTGTCGTTTTTTTAGCTTGTCATAATAAGACTCCTTCGGTGGCTCTTTTTTCTTTTTCTGCTCTTCCAGTTCTTCCATCATTTCGAGAGTTGGCGGGCACATTGCATCGGATTTCAGAATTTCTATATTTTTTCGATCTTCCTCTTCTTCAACATCATCTTCTGGACGATTTGCCGTTTCTTCATATCGATCAATTATTTCATCAACGTCTTCCTGAATATTTTATGTGTTGATAGTAAAAAATTTATCGAAAACAATGGTGATCTAATATTTGCTTTTTCATAAACATACTTCCTTATCGATTCCTCCATCTGGTGCATGAATTCCAGTTCCAACCAAAACTTTCGGCGGATCAACATTCCGTTTCAAACTGATTTCGACACCTTTCTCGATCAATGTCCGATTCAATAGATCGATATATTTTATGAGTCTTCTAGGACTGAAATCTTCCTGCGACGTCAGTTTTGCAGCAAGTCCTTTAGTCAGTTCATAACGGATTTCTTTGGCATCAAGAATTACACTTCGACAATCTTCCGAGTTTTTGAATTCGATCTCCAGAAAATCATCAACACTAAGTTTCGTCCAATTTTCGATAACAATCTGGAACAAAACATTCAAATAAACCAACTTCGATCGAAATTGGAAAACACATTGTTTTAGCATAAAATTTTAGTATGGTCTCAATGCCGGTAAAACGTGAAGAACTCTAATTCTTATCAGGATTTCAGTGTAAAAAGAAACCAAAAAAATACTTTCATAAGAAAAATTCTAAAATGTGAATAGAATGATATTAGGATAATTTGACAATTGCTTCTGATATCTAAATACGCCAAAAAATTAGTTTTCATATGAAATTAAATATCAGCAATTTTCAACATTATCTGTTATTTTTATTGACCGAACATATCAGTCACATGTTCTCGTATAGTTTTTATTACTGATGAAAATTATACGTACAATTCTTTTAAAGATTTCTGATGTTTTTGAGCAAATTTTGAATGAAAACTGTTGGAAAATCCTCTACCTTTCTTGCCACTAGCAATGTATACAATGCGGGAACTGGCATAACATTACAAATATACGGCTTCGTAGTTTCTAGCAGCAGTCCATAAAAAGGAATCTGATGCAGTGTCGAGAATCCATTCGAAGATTGTCGTGGATCAATACTTTCTGGATGATATTGTGCAATTGATGAGTTTGGATGAAGAAGAGTGAAAGGTTTGAGACGAGTGTGTACAAACATTTCTTGACCATACTGAAAATACTTAATAAAATCATTGAATAATTCTGACGTATACTTACTCCGTATTTGTTCACTGTGTCTAAAATACTGAAATTAGGATACAATCCTGCTGCGATTACAACTCTAATGATTTCTGCAGTCTTTCTTGTCAATTTGTGTGAACTTCTAATCGAATCTACATCTTTTTCCTTGTGACTCAATAGAAATTCAACAGTCTTCACATCAGCTTTCAATGGATCTTGTTCCGCCTCCAAATCTTCCTCTTCTTTTTCCATCAAAATAGTGTCGAAATGCTTATTTGCGTTGAGAACTTTTCTTGTTTTATCGTTATTCCTGTGAGCTTTCTTTAGATCAAACAACTTTCTGCGCTCTCCTTGATCAATCCTTCTCTGTCTTGAGTCATCTGCTCCAGTTTCAGCGGCACTCGCTTTTTCAACTAAGCCAGCATCTTCAAGAACTTGTCGATATTGCGCGCGTAGTTTGCTAATCTCATATAACCGATGTTCATCGATTCCGTTCTCCATTGTCCATCTCCTAGATGATCCGCCAAATGCTTTTTGTAGAACCCATTCTCGAAAAATTGAGATGAGTGTGAAAGGATCGCCAAGAGGACTAGTCAGACTAGCGCGTCGTTCAACAATTTCAAGTTCTCGATACGATCGATTTGTGAACGGAGACTGAACTGATAATCCAGCAGCCACGGTAAGCATAACCTCTAATTGATCAACTACACAACCATAGACAAGCATTTTGGCGATAGGAACATCTACTGGCAATTTGGCGATTGTTGCACCCAAAGCGGTGAGTGCAAGATTCTCTCGATCGGTTCGTAGAACTCCTTGGAATTTCAATATTTCTAGTCCTTCATTGAGAACACTTTCCGATGGTTTTTCGATGAATGGAAATGTTCGAGGATCCACTGAAAATATGAGAATAGTTTGAATGAAGTATGTGTTATTTGGAATGCTGAACAAAATTTCGAGAAAATCATTGGGATATCTTTAACTTTATAGGAAAACTATTGACAAGGAGATAATGTAATTTTTGAATTTTTGAAAATTTTGAACAGTTTAGTTATCTATTTTCGTTTGGTGGGAATTTTGCAAAAATTTAATTGGACAACTTTTTTTATATAATGAGATTATTTTTGTATATGAATTTTCAATTATCTCGGCCTGTTATAACTTCAATCAAAAACAGTTCAAACTCACACCCTAGGTTCAAACTGATCATTTTCAACGCCATTTCTTGCAACGATACTCGATTAATTTCAGAAAGTGTGAAATCGTCCATCTTTTCGAATTGTTCTTGAGAATATAATCGATAACAAATACCGGGTCCGGTTCTTCCGGCTCTTCCTTTGCGTTGATTTGCCGATGCTTTGCTCACCCAGAATTCTGTCAGTTTTTGTGTTCCAGTTCCCGGTTCATGCTTGATCAAATTCACTTTTCCACTATCAATAACAAATCGGATTCCATCTATAGTTACAGATGTTTCGGCAACATTTGTTGATAAAATACATTTTCTGATGCCATTTGGAGCAACGTCGAAGACTTTGTCCTGCTCTTCTACTGACAACGTACTGTGTAACATCAGAATGATCCATCCTTTCGTGAGTTCTGCATAATTTTTAAGAGCATCTGCAACAGTTGAAATTTCAGCGACACCATTCAGAAAGATAAGAGCATCTCCTCTCTGTGTTGATGGAAATTGTTTGTCGATTAACTCGAGAATTCTTTGATATGGTTCCGGGTCGATTTTGTGATTCTTTTTCTCATTGTTATCAATAAATTGCTTGATGGGATGCCATTTCAGCTCAATAGAATACAATCTACCAGGAACTTGAATAACTGGAGCAGATTCAAAATAACTTTTGAATAATTCCAGATTGATGGTGGCTGACATAAGAATAAGCTTCAAGTCTTCTCGTTTCGCACACAAATCGCGAAGAAGGCCAATGAGAAGGTCTGATGTTAAATGTCTTTCGTGTACTTCGTCAAGAATTATAACATTGTATTGTTCTAACAGAGAATCATTCTCCATCTGTCTGAGAAGCAATCCTTCAGTCAGAAATAAAAGTTTTGTTCGCTTAGATTTTGTCGTTTCAAATCTACAAAACACAAGTTGTTATCTTTTAATTATTGAAAATAAATATTACCTTATTTGAAAAGCGACTTCACTTCCATATTGATTCAAAGTTTCATAAGCGACCCGCTTTGCAAGTGCTGTACAGGCGATTCTTCTTGGTTGCGTACATGCGACTCCGGTATATCCAGCTTTTAGAAGATATTGTGGTACTTGTGTCGATTTTCCGCATCCAGTATCTCCGGCAACAATAAGAACTTGATTTATTTTCAAAAGTTCCACAATTTCTTCAGCTCGTTCGGCGATTGGAAGTTCAGCCTGAAGTTTTCGCAACTCCTTCATCTTTTTGAATTTCAAATTGTTCGAGAAGTCCATCGAAAGTCGAACTGCGTATTCAAAATGACGTATGAGCCAGGGAGGTATCTAGAAATGCCCCTTTTTACAAGTTGAAGTATTGCATATCTTACATGATCAAGATGTGCCGGTATACCTTGGGATTCTTTTTGAACTCGCACAAAGTTTTGTTTTCCAAGATCTTGTGGAATATTCAAATCATCATACTTCACTCGGGATGGATCGAAATTATCTGTTGTTTCGCCAACTGACCGGATAAATCTTTTGAAATAACTATCGATGAACAACTTTTTTGTTTTTAGGCGATTTTCTTGACTTGTACTTGTACTTGGTTCATCAGTAGGTCCCGAAAAATGACGAAAAAGTGTCCCTCTGTGTTTTTCATATTCTTCAGAGGTAAGAGCATACATTCTGTAATCAGAAACGGGTTGTAAAGTTCACAAAATTCGAAAAAATAATATTTTCCGAGAGAACTCCAAGCGTGTTGGCCTAGAAACCCAAACAAAGATGCGGACTTCTCGCGGAGGAGACATTTTTTGTTCTCACATCTGTTCGGCAGCTGAAACGATTTTTTCATTGATAATATAAAGTCGATATTAAGCATTCAGAATGGTAGAATACAAACACGGCGTGTTTTGTTTTCTTCTTTTTCCCATGCCGTCTTTCTCATCTTTCCCATATTTGTTCTGCTTGCGCTTACCACATTTTTGCAAAGAAATTAAGCCAAATGAGTGTAGCACAAAGTTTGTAAAATGAATTTCCAAATTTCTCAAAATGTTGAACAACTTGTTTTTGTTGTTTTTTTTTCTTTTTGCTGCTGCTTCTAACAAATCGCATGTTTCGTTTCGACTGGTCATATATTTCATGTTCTTCGACCGAAAAAATAACAAAAACATATTGATCTTGACTTGTTTTTCCTTTTTGTTTGTTCGCATTATTTTCTAAAAATAGTTGATTTTTTTTCAGAATGGATTTGAGCGAACGCGAGAGTGATGTTGAAGAAGACTTGGAATGTAAAGTAAGTTCACAAACATTTCGAAATATAAATATATTTTCTCATTTTTCAGAAAGTGTCCAAACGTATCGCTGGAGTGACATTAGAATCCGATTCTTTGCCTGAATCCGGATCGAATGTAGCCGAAGAACGTCTTGTTAGACGGAAGAAGCGAATGAGAAGATTCAACAAAGGTCAAGTAATGGATGTTGACCCTTCACCAAAGCAATCCAAAGAGGAAAGTAAGTTTTTAAAAAAGTAACAATTTCATAAGTTTCTAATTTCATTTTATAGAATACATGGATTGTGATGGAGCAGAATCTCACATTTCATCTAGTGATGAATCACTTTCCGGTGACAATCGAGGAGGAGAAGCAGACGACGAGCAAAGCGACTGGGTCGGAGATACCACCCCAACCGGAGAGCAGAATTCAGAAGTATGTAACTACTATCAAAAGATGAAATTAAAGTATTAGTTTTGTTATTTCAGATGTTCCACGCTCCATTCGACAGGAAGTTTTTCATAAGAAAATCGCAAACTTCACATCATGTCTCGACTCTCCAAAAGAAAATCGAGAGATTCGCACGAGAAGGTGGACGCGGGGAACTTCTTCTCGATCTTCGACTTCGTGATCGCGCCACAACAACTCTGCTTCATCGATACATGTTCAAGTATAATCTCGAAATTGTTCGACGTCATCGTGGTACTGTAACTCTCAAAAAACGAAATGAAAACAGTCCATCAACTTCGACGGCGCGCTAACCCATTTGTCGGGTTATTTTCTGTGTAATCATTCCATTTACTGATCTTGTAAAAGTGAGATGAAACAAATTCACGAGAATTGAAGATTGTTCTCTTTTTGTCGTTTTTACTCACTTTCGTAAAACTGTAAATATTTGAACTTGTAGTTTTAAAAATGTTATAAACATTCTGTACCATAAACAAAGAATTTTTTATTGATTGTGTATTGGTCGAAAAAATCCGTTACTTTTTGTTGGAAAAATTCTTCCCAGTTGCAAATCTAAATTTTTCAGGTCCAGGTAGAATTTTTGATGGGTAAAAAGTCTCAGGAAATAGAATCGGACTTTGCGAGAGTTGGAGTGAAAATGTAGGTTGTATTATTTGTATCTTTCTAGTAGCTGTTATTTGCTTAACCTCTCGTTGTTCAACCAACAACAGAAACAATTCTTTTACAGTGAACTTGCTGATAAGGAGCGAACATTCAATATCGATTTATTTGAACGTTTTGTAACCGAAGCGATTCGTGAGGTTTTTGGAAGTTGCGGACCTATTGTGAAGGTTAGTTCTGACAAAGAATAGTAGAAAAGAGAAGTAATTCAATTAAAAACTTGGAAATTGTTTTTTTTTGTTATTAGATAGGATGAAGTAAAAAACATTACACCTAAAAACTTCAATTATAACACTAAATGAGCCTCAAAGTTTCGAGTTCAAAAAATTATATACATTGATGTTTCGAACAAAAATAAATGAAATAATTTTACGACAAATCACTGTTTATAATTTTGTAAAATAGACTATTTATTATTTTTACTACTTTCATTTTATACTGTTTTACTATATATGTTGTATAGCTTCGCTAAGTTCAATCCGAAACTTTAGAAACAGATCCAAACTTCCAGGAATTAGGCTGAACCGAACTAAATTTTGTTTCGATATTTTTTTTTGATTAATTTTGGCAAAGAAATTAATTTTTAAAACGTTAGTATTGAAATTAAAATTATTATTTACATATAAAAACAAATTGAACCACAATTCTAAAACAATATCATAACCCCTATCGTAATTCCTATATCAACACCCGAGTTACCAACTCATTTCAAAGAAGTCTATCTCTCTTTTTCAGGTCTCCGAATTCAACCCATCAACTCTCCGCGGTTCTATCGTTGCTCCAGGTAACGAGGCTCGATCTGTCTGGGCTGCTCTCTCCGCCAAAGGGAATTTTCAAGGAAACCGAATTTCTGCTCATCTTCACAGTGTATGTTCCTTATGCCTACGTTCACATTTATAATAATTTTTTTCAGCTGACTGAAACCGATATCACAAACATTTTCTAAATATGGCTTGGGTTTATCTTGTTCTAATTCCGGTGAGATTTTTCAAACATGAACACTTTTCAATAGTTAATTTCAGGTGTTTGTGTTCGCACTATTTTTGGTCGCAGTTCTATTTTTGTACTTCTCGATGCCATCTAGAAGAGAATTTCATTTTTATAAAAAACATGCTGTTGTCACAGGTAACTACATTTTAATGATAGTTCGAAAATTTGAGTTTCTCAGGTGGATCAAAAGGAATTGGCTTTGCATTGGCTGCTGAGTTTGTCAAGAAAGGGTGTCATGTCACCATTGTAGCGAGAAATGTTAACGATTTGAAGGTGATAAAAGAATATAATGTTTGAAATTCAGAAATGAAAATTTCAATTTGTAGAATGCTAGTGAAAAACTTCAAGAATTGGCCGATAATCGAGGACAGAGTCAGAAAATTGGATGGAAATCATTGGATATGACAACGTCTTACGAAAAGGTTAGACTTTTAGTTATTGTCTATCCGAGGTAGGTCATCCAACGAAAAGTAGATCAAATTTTGAAAAGTTTCAAATTCTCTTAATTTGACCTGCTGTTTCATCGGTTCAAACTACGTATACGTTTTCTCGTTGGATGACCTGGTTGGGTTAACAATACGTAGGCTTTGAAAAATTCAGCTGTAACGATATGTACAATATTGTAGTTTTAAAAACTTGAACTTGAAAAAAAATTCAGATATGAAATTCAAAAAATCAAAACGTGATCGGACTGTTGAGAAATACCATTATAAATTAAACTAAGCCCTTTAACATCAATAAGTTTACGCTCTGCCAAGACCACGTATAGACTTCGTATCATGCCATATTGGTCTTTCAACCACAAATCTGGGTATTCAGAATTTAGTATTAATACTGATTCCCTTTGGGGTTAACCTACAATCCTAACGACTGAATCAAGTGCTATCTTTTTCGAAAATAAAAACGTGAGCATATTTTTCATTTCAAATTTCGGACTTTATTTTTTTTTTTTGGATAGGTTATTGAAAGTGCACCTGAAATCATTACACTTTTTTTCAGATCAAAGAAACATTCGATGAAGCCGCCAAAGAACTCGGTCCAATCGATATTCTCATCAACAATGCCGGCCACAGTGTCCAAGCACCATATTGCGATCTTCCAGTCACTGATTTCGAAAAACAAATGAGAGTCAACTACTTGAGTGCAGTTTATGCAACTCGCGCCGTTGTCGATGACATGAAGGAACGTAAAACTGGGCACATCTCATTTGTCTCATCTGCCGCTGGTCAATTCGCCATCTATGGTTACTCGGCATATTCGCCAACAAAGTTCGCATTACGCGGATTCGCCGACGTTCTTCACATGGAATTGTTGCCATTCAAAGTCAGTGTTGGTATCTTATATCCCCCGAATACGGATACAGAAGGATTCAAGGTTTGTTTTGAATATGTTAGAGAGGGTGGAATAAATCGAATTATTAGTCTTATGAGTTGCCTCAGGCTGATTGTGTCTACTTGACACGAGACAAAAATGTTTTGAATTGTGGTTTGATTGGGCGTGAGAGTGTGGTCTACAATCAAAAAATTAGCATATTAATGGATTATTGAATAGTAATTAGCAGAGCTGTGAGGTCAAAATAACTTCCGGGAATTGGAACACTAAAATTAACGGCAAAAGTGGAGGAAGGTCGACATATAGGAAGCCTATTCAACAAAAGGTCAAAAAGAGTACAAAGAATGATATCTATTTTACTTTAAAATTCATTTTTTGAGCTCAAAATCCCTGAAAAAAAATAATGAATTTTGGTTTTACCCATACATGTAGTAAATAAGTGGTGAAAGTATATTCCATCTATAATAAAATAAGTGTTCGGAAATTTAGCCAAAAAACGACAAATCATCTTTCTTCCCTACATATCAGGAGTATGTTGACCTGGATACGACCCTGTCTTCTAAAAAAACTTAAATTATTATTTTCAGGTTGAAATGGAAACAATGCCTGAAGAAACTCGTCTGATGAGCGAAGCGGCCGGTCTTTTCACCCCCGAATACGTTGCCGAACAACATATCTCCGACATTGAATCTGGTAATTATTCGACTACAATTGGTCTGGATGGATGGATGTTGGGTACGCACAATTGAGCACATAAACCACCCTCACTCTCCAATTTCAATCTTTATTCTTTTTGCAGGAAATCTGACCGCTGGCGCATGTCCTGAAAAATCGCTTCTTCGTGGTCTCGTACAAGTTAGTTTGGCTGGTTTGTTCAGAGCAATTACATTGGTATATCTCGGGTATTTCAATGGAATCACTAAAAAGTGCTACAAACGTAGAGTTACTTTGGCGAAACAAGCCTCGGCTAAGTCTTCTACTAAATCTGACTGATGATTTTTGATCTTGTTTTTTTAAAACCAAAACTTTTGTTGTTAAATGTTCATTTTAAACTCGTTTCAAAATAAAATATACACCAGTAATAATTTAAGAGATCAAACTAACTAAACATTATTCTTCTTTCTTCGTAAAATCTATACAATCGCAATTGCGGAGTGTCGTTTTATCAATGCTTTCGGCAAGAATGCGGCTCGTTCGTCATCGCTGCTTTGTTTATTCGCCGAAACCCACATTAGGGTCATCCACGGGTTGTCAAGACGTTCTTGACTTGAACTGCGCTTTATTTCCTGCAAAAATATCTTATCATGCTTTTCAATAAAAATTGTTGACAAGTTTTGTTTTGAATTTTAAAAGTAGTGAACTATAAAATGAATGATGTGGGAATATTATGTCACTTTTGAATGTTGGTTAAGTTTTTCATTTTATGCATAGAAAATCGAAAAAATTCTTGAAAATCATCAAATTTTAGGAAAGAAGTCTAACTTTTCTTTCTGGGCTTATTTAATTCTGATCAAGCTTCTAAGTTTTCGAGTTCACTGCTTCATTTTGACATTCTTGGATATAAATAAATGTTTTAGGGTTCATTTTTTTACTTGTTTACTCTGTAGACATAGATAAAACAATCAGGGTTCAAAATCTCAAAATTTTTACAATTTTTTTTCTTGTAAGTAGGTTGTTTTGTCAACATTTTGTTTTTTTTCTGGGAACTTGTGAATGAGTACTATTTTCTCGACATTTTTTTGAGACTTTTCAAAACATTAACCTCCCAAAAATCTCGATTTTCAAACACGGAACAATGTCAAATTGTCTTAACTCGATCATCCAATAAAAAAAGACGAAAATCTAGTTTACGTGCCGTCGACCAACTAATCGTTGATTTTCTTCGTCGTTCCCCCGGAAAATCTTATTTTATGTGATGTGAAAAGGTCCTCTCATATGATAGGGTACTTGACTTTTCTAGCAGCAAAACAACACTCAAAAAAATAATAGGTCCCCCACCTTTTTAGTTTCTTCACCACATATCAAAATCCGGAATTGTGTCCGAATTTCGCTATTGCTATAGATATGAGCTGGACATCGAATAGCATTACCGACAACTGTTAGAAGAGCCGCCGAATCGAGTGCAATACGATTTAGATCAGGATGATGATTGAGAAAACTCGGGAAGAATGATTCAGTGATTATAAGGATAAGACTTAGTAGATTGGATATAAGATAAGCGGATATTATAACAATAAGAGTCCGTGTAGCACTTCGCAAATTCTTCCGTCGAATCTTCGAGAGATCATGGCCTAATGTCAATTCAGCAATCAGTGATCGAAGTTGTTGCACATTCCTTTTTCGAAGCATTATAACAATCCCACCATTTAAAAATATCAATGTGAAAAATGGTAGAAATATAGCTAATGAATGTAATATTCCAATATGTTGTATTCCATCCCGTTTCACTTCGACCGCCCAACGTCGATATCCATAACACCCTTTTATCTCATTCACAATTGCCTTTTCTGACATTGATTTGATGAAAACGGCAACGCATATGAGGATCGATAATACTAGCCAACGAGTCCGCATCTCGAACCCAACGAATGTCCAATGTTTTGTCATGAAATACCTGAAAGTCAAGAAAGAATTTTTATTGGAAAAAATGAATGAGGACTCACCGCTCTATACTCGCCATAATTAGTGAGAAGACTGACGAAATTTTAACAATTTGAGCGAACAAATAGAAATGAGGAACATATTTCAACCAGATTTCGTAAACCATTCCTTCGTCGTAGTAGACCGAACTAACTTCGAGAGGCTGAAAATTAGAATTAGGATTTTTGTGAGGCAACGAGTTCGGGGTATATTTATGTCATAATTTCTCTGTTGATGGTCGAATTTTTTTCACGTAACTTATTGAAAATATAATGATATCAGCTTAGTTCTATCTCAATCTGAAAAAAAAATCCGTAATGCGCTTTTGAGTCCGGGCTCTTTATGAAAAATACAAACTGATGCTAACCTCAGTAAAAAATAAATTTCCCCAAGATCTCTTGGGTAGGAAGTTTTAAATCAACTTCGAATAAGAACGATGTCTATAATTCCTGAAATCCACAAATATATGAGAAAAATTTCAGCCTTAAGGAAAACAAGACTTAAAGAGAAACACCGAAACAATAATATTCAATGGATTGAAAACCTGAAAGTGTGGTTTCTGAAACACTTTTATAAATTGAACCCAGTTGAAATGTGCATCATAACTCAGCATCATTAATCAGGTTTTTTCCTACAACGATTTAAAAATTTCGAAACAGTTTTAGGAGCGGATTCCAAAAAGCGGTTTTAACGGAACTACAGTAATACGATTAAACAGAATTTGAGTTCTGGGCAATAGATTTTCGTGAATTTTCATATATGCATTGTAATATAATTTTCAAATTTGCTCACCAGATTCTAGGAAGGCTTCGTTCAAAAAGAATGAAGAGTTTGAGCATCTATGACACTTCTCAAGAAACCAGCACTTTCCAGTTTGAACTCCCATCAACTTATTCTAGTCTCCCCACAACCCCCACTTGCTATTCCATAGAACTCGACAGTTAAGGAAAAATAACCCTATTCATAATTGACTTCAAAATAGTTGTTTTCGAATGACACGAGAAAGAGTTTTCAACAAAAAAAAGGAACTTGGTCTTTTCTACGGAACTCATTTTTAAATCGTTAAAAAAACAACTTTTGACAAAAGTTTGAAGCAAAGTAACAAAAACTTGGGCTATACTGAAATAAGGTTGCAGCGAGAAAGGAGTTTTCTTTTATAGTCCAGCTTTCGTACCCAACATTCAAGCTGAAACTCGTATTCCCTAAAATCCTATTTTGACATGACAAATCAAAAAAAAAAGAACTTTTGTTTTTGTTTTTTTTTGTGCAAGAAATAGTTCGAATTGAAAATCAAGATTGATGTGGTAGATAAATTCCCTTTTCCTCGTTCATTGTTTTTTTCTTTTTCTTTTTTTTCTTTCTAATGACATTATTTTTGGTGACCCACACCAATCAAAAAAAAACGAAGAAGCGCGGCTTAACTCAATTAAGTCCCCGCCATACTTCTCTGATATTTTTCCTCGTTTTTTTTTCGTCTTATTTTTTTTTGAGAGAAATGAAAAATGTATGTGGATTAGTAATGATCCTTCGTGTATGTTTGTCTCTGTTTTTTTCTTGCTTCCTGCAGAAAGAATTGGGGTCCCTCTATGCACTATTCAATGTACCTTTAACAAGCCCCTCTTTAAAGGGTTTTTGCTCCGTCAATGAATTGTTGAAACTCCTTTTTCAAGTATTCAGGATATTGCGTGACAACAATGTTTCTCAAATTCTCCTCAATACTATACTCAAACAAAGAAAAAACGAAAAACTTACGAGTAACAGAATGAAGGTGGCATCAAGAAGTGTGTCAAACAGCGCAACAAAGCCAAGAAAGAAAAATGGTGAATTCCTGGAAAATTAATAATTAACACTTTGACCACTCTTCGTCTTTAGACTTGTCATGACTTGTCACCATCAAAATTGATTATCTTTTTTCTTTTTCTTTTTTTTTGCAGGGGCAAAAGTCACAAGTTTTTTGTTGCTTTTTGAAGATGAACTGACCTATAGATGCTTCTTGTTAAAAAAAGAGTGGCAAGGAATCCATTGGCGATTAGGCCAAAGATGGCGATAACTGTGCCAAATACACCAATCACATAGAACCTGAAAAAATTTAACATTGTCAAATAAAATTTTTTTCTGAAATCACAAAATTTTTTCACTCTTTTTTTGCCGTTTCAAAAAAAGTTCTTTAGTTGAAATTTTAGTGTTCATGGCTACTAGACATATTTACTCTTGGTAATGATTAATGTGAGATAGGGAAAAGATTTTAAAGGAAACCCTCAATAATGTACACTATTGTTCGAAGTAGACCTTGTCATCAACAAATTGAACTAGTTCCGGTCAATCACAGAATAATGAGTGGCCGACGATTACCGGGTTATGTGACTTGATAAATTCTGTGTGCCACAAGTAACTTTTACATTTATTGACTAGACAACCAAAGCACATCCAACAATGACACATTATCCTTATTTGTTAGGTCCCTTATTTTTTAGGTGGAATGTGACTAGTTGATAACTTTTTGCCTAAATCAAATTGTGTAGATGGGAAAATGAAAAAAAAATTGGCGATATCGAGATTCAAGCCTCGATGCTTCAACTACACAGGCATTTCGTTAAGTCTCATGTAGATCTATGAAAGATCTTCACAAATTTTAGATCTATAATAATTCTAGGCGCACATGTATCCACCCCAATTCTTTCACAGATCTAATCAAATGACAGATTAGGACAAAAAAAATCTATGACAGGTCTTTCAGAAGTCTACTTTAAGTCTATCTATTTCAGATCTGTTTAAACTGCCTTTCAGATTAATTTCAAAATTTTCAAGTGCAATATAATTTTTAATGAAATCTATGTAGTGTTCAACGCCTAACTTGTCATCTTGAAACTAAGCTATTGTCAGGGAAAAAAAATTAACAATATTCTCAAAAACCTGCAGATTGAACTGTTGTTAAACTTCGTTTTCTTTCCCTCTAGTTACCTTTCTTCGAGTAGTCGATGTTCTGGAGCCGATAAACATAACGTAGGTTCTTGCTCCATCTGAAAAAAATCAAACCTCATGAATTTTAATTATTCGAGGAATTCCCCAAAGAAAAAATAATAGGTTCAAAAACGGGATCAAAACCAGCCACTATAGCTATTATTGTTTGTTGTGCCCAGGTGGGCGGAAAAGAAGCAACAAAAATATATAGTAGCAAGCAAGCACAAGGTCCCTTTTGATGTTCTATTTTGTTGTGTGTATATGTTTTCAGGAAGTCGTAGAGAATATTTTTCAGATTGTTTTCTAGGACCGATTATATGCATAGAAACCCCTTTTTTGTTATTTTCTCTTTTTTTTGCTATTAGTTAGAAAAAATAAACAAAAAGAAAAAAAAAGAGGTCACGTATTTTTTTTTTTGGAAAACATGGATGTTCTTTTGGAAAATGGCACTTCATATCTATACGAAAAAAAAATTGAGAAGTGTGATTCAGAAAGAAGATGATGGAAAAGGAAGATGTCTCATGAAAAAACGAATGAGGTGCTTAAAATGGAACATAGAATAGACTAGAAAAAAGGTGAACGTTCTTTCAAAATTGATGCCAAAAGATCAGGTTCGAAAATGTTTAAATTGAATTCGTGTTCTTAGATTTCTATAATAGAAGTTTGAACAATAAGCAGCTGAAAACCCCTATTTTTTCAGGTGGGTTTAGTTCACAAAGTTAGTTCCTTTTTCACCAGATGACGAAAAAATGGATAGTAGCTAGGAAGATTAGATGTAACTTGATATACTATACTATTTTTGGATTCGCAGAAAAGTTCACCGATTTGGGAAAATATACTTGACCATGGGAGATTTACAAACGCGCGGATGTTCCTCCTACGAGATTTTTTGGATTTTGGATTTTCCCATGAGTGTATTTTTAGGTGACCATTACGTAGAACTAAAAATATACTAGAGCAATGTGTGAATTTAGCTTGATATTATAAAGAAAAGTTTTTGTTTATATTATATCATGGAGTTATTGAGGTGCTAGAGTATCCTTTTTTGAAACAGAAAACAAATTTAAGGTGAAGATGGATTTTTCCTGAATCAAAACTAGTTAGATCTTCTCGAATTGGCAAAATAAAACTACAGTAGTACTTTAAACAAATCAGATATCATACTATAAAAAATTGGAAAATGATGTACTTTTTTGAAGTTATTGTGAATCGGCCAAAATTTTTGTTATTTCGATTTTTTTCTTTGAAAATAACAGAAAAATTTGTTATTGAGCTTCGTCCTTAAAGGTGATAGTAAGATAACGTTCATTTTAACTCGTAAAAATTCAAAAAACATGACAACCGGTCCAAATTCTGAATGCCGAGTGAAATTCAGGGAGATTTGAAACAAATTCCAGAAAACTTAGTTTTGAACTAGAGATCTTACAATTCACAGAATGATACCAAATTAAAGTGCGCTCTATTCATAATGAATAATTTTTTGGGACTAGAAGGCAATTTTGATACCAAAAATCGTTGAATTCGAAAAAATCAGCACTTTTTACTTTCCATTCTGAACGACTGATCTTAGAGATGCTGAAATTGCACTGAATTTTTATAGAGAATAAAGACACTTTTCAAATCCTAATCCTCAAACTCGCCCGACAAGTTAATTAATCAGCTTCTAGACTGCAAAAAATAAAGAAAAATACAAAAATCGTAAAAACGTAAAAACGTCAGCTGTTTCTCGATACCGCAACTCTCAATAAATCATCGGATCTTTGCAAAACACTAATAAAAATTGTTATTTTTCTCATAAAAAATTCTAAAAAAAAAAATAAACGCTCACACAATGTTATTTGCTCACTTCACTAGGAACCTTTCAACAAGTTCAAAGCTGTCACAGACTTCTTCATTTTCCGGCGGAAGAAGGCTGAGATTTTTGATTTTCCAAAGTGTGTTTTTCATTTATTTAGGAACGAACAGGGTAGGGGTGGAGTACTGGATATTTTATTACTTTTCTCAGAAAAATACTAACTAACAAGAAAATACGGAAAATTATAAATCTATAGAAAATAATCAAAAAGAACAAATGCAAAAAAAAATCTGAATGAATATAACAAATAATCAGACACATTTTAAATAACCAAAGTTCTTTTCCAACCACAAAACAAAACGAAAAAGTTAAAATTGTACTTTCCAACAAAAAAAGAAAACTCCTCGAAAAAACACAAAAAAAAGAACATTGAGTAGGAAATGAGGAAAAGTGGGCGTAGCCTAACGGTCCGCCCCATTCGCTTTTTTGCTCAACGGATTTTTTTGTCTGCGACGAAATGGATTTTTTTTCTGGAATGAGATCACGAAGGTGCTGGATGTAATTGAACACCTTTGACATCGAAACCGAGAGATTTCGCCTTTTTTGGACTGGAAAAAATGTGAGGGAGTAGCAAAATAACATCATAAATCTTATAGTTCTTATTCCTATGAGGCAATTTTTTGGAAGAATTTTTTTTTGGAGGCACGAGGATTTGACAATTTTTGATGTTTATGGAGAAAAAGAGGTAAATAAGGATACATTTTTTGATGCATATATATTATAATGAGAGATGTGAATTGCAAAAAGATCAACTATAATATCGAAAGTTCAATCACTACTGTTGGGTTACTGTAGTTCCAGTTTTCTAGTCTGAAATATTCTGAAGTGAACTTCAGAAACTTCCAATCTACAAGTGTTTTGGATTAATTGAACCTGACCGTATTTACGGTTTCAAACATTACTAATTTCCAAATTCATTTTTTTAAATTTTGCTGTTTCTATTCTAATAAGGGTGCTCTAATTTGACAACGTTTATACTTTTAACTATGTTGGTTTACACTAAAAAAATTAATTCAGACTAGAAATTGATTTTTACATCCTTTCAGAAACAGAGTCATGGAAACGGATACTCAGTTTTATCCTTATTCTTTTTATGTGAAATGTATAAAAAACTCCATAAATGAGCAATTAATTATCAGTTTATGTATACCCCATTTGTAACTTCTGGTCATATTTCATGTGATTAATTACGAAGTTCATCACTTTGAAAGTGCGTTTTTATGGATCATCTTTCAAAAAACCAGAAAAAATACATATTTATTGGTAGATTCAAATTTGCATCCATTTGGATAGTTTCAGAAGACGACTCTTCTTTTTTGGCATAACCCGAACTTGTCCGATTTAGAAGTTTGATCTGGTATAGTCTCAAAAACTGAAAGTTCAACTGAAACTTTTTATTTTAATGACTTACAGTAACCAGGAGAAGACACTGCTGAATCTTGACCGAATTTTAAAATGAATAATTGCGTTAGATGAAATCAAGTTGTTCAAAATTTTAATTCTCCATCTCTTCAACTCTAGACAGCCTTCTCTATTTTCTGAAAAATCAATGATCAATCTATGCAACTGCATAAAAACAAGCGAATTTTTCACCTTGGGACAGTCTATTTTGGTATCAAAATTGATCATTAATCATCAAAATGATGCCACTCACACTAAAATACATCATCGTATCATATATTTCTTGAAGGCTCCTTACAGAACCCTATGACTAATCCATTTTCCGCGTTTTGTCAAAGAAAAATCACGACTTTTTTAATCTCAAAAAAACTCAATTATAAAATGCGTGATCGTTCATTTGACGTATGTTTTTTGCATGTTATTTTGTTTTTCAAGTTGCATTTTTCCCGAAAAAACAATATTACATAAATTAGTTTAAACAAAAAACACCAACGCGAACTCTGATATTTGGCTCAAATTTGAGCCATGAACTACCTTGATTTGAAAAACAAGTGCTCCGGCATTTCCTTGTCGACTTTGTAAATAATATGTTCCTTAAAAAAAACAAGTGTCGCTGTCTGACTTGGCTTTCAAGAAAAAGGTTAACTCCGGTTTACAAAAATGGGTTGTTTTGAAAACAACTTTCAGTTTATGAAAATATTTATTGTCTGCTGTTCTGGGAATTGGCATTTTTATGAATAACTGGTCAACAATTCGAATGTTTGTGTGACTTTCAGTTTTTGGTCAGCTGGTATGTGTACTTGAAAAAACAGTACTGCAAAAAAAGAGACCTAAAACACGATCTTGTTCATTTTCAGAAACCCTTGAAATTAATAATGCATTTTTTGACTAGAGCGATGTCTTCCGAGAGGTTTTTGAATGTTCATCAACATCCTGTTGCTATTTTTTTCGAATCTTGATCTTTGGAACGTAATTTTCAGCTTTGAAGTTTAAACTGGACCCTATTCGGGCTTGTTGAAAGTTAGCCCACAAGGGATCAGATCCTGTCAAAGCCTAAAAAATACGGGGAAAATAAACATCAAAGGAGACTTGATGAGAAATATGTTATTCGATAGATTTTCTGAACGCTGATCAACATTTCGTATCCAGTTGTTTTTAAATGCTATTCTGGATGATTTCTGAATTGATTCTTCTGAATCGGACTGGACTCGATAAATATCCAAAATGATAGATCCTGAATCAAATCCAGCAAAAAATCAGATGGTATTCGAAAAGTTTCTTGAGTTGGTCTAAAGGTAACAAACAGTGCCCCTAAAACGGGTCCAACCTGAAAAAAAGTCCTATTGTCCATTTCGATTTTCTATTCCCTTCGCAAAAAGAGATTTTTTGATCTACCAGATGAAATAATGTGAAAAACTAAGAGAATCAGACGTTTGTAATTCAAAATAACTCGAAGCGAAAGGAATAGAAAAACGAAATGGACAATAATTCTGGACTCGATTCAGAAAATTTTTGTGAAAAATGGGTTCAATGTTTTTTCTCGACCGGATTCAGTTGGATTTTTTGAAACTTGCGGTCTGATTCAGGAATTTTCTTTTTGGAACTGATGAAGATCGGGACGTGTCTGATTTAGGAGAACCGATTCAGCATTTTCCTCGAGTCGTGTCTGTAACGTTAAAGTTGAAAAACATTAGGAAATGGCTGAAAAAAAAAAGAAAAAATCTAATTGACATATCAATTGAGTTTTTCAAAATCTTTGTGCTTCATCAGTAAAATGTGAAAAATGCTGAAAATACACAATCTTTACTTTTATGCTTTTCTAAAACTGAAGTTCTAAGAATTCCGAAGAGAAGAATTTATCTTATAGTTTGAAGATATATGATATATGCGAGCTGTTGATAATCTTTTTCACAACATTTTTTTGTCAGTTTCGATCTCGTTCAGCTTCTACAGTATGCTTGTCCTTTTCAGTAACTCTTCCCCATCAACCAAAAACTCGAGTGAATCGATACGATAATTCAGAAATCAAACTTCACAATGATTCAGATAATTTTCGGGTCGAATTAACAATATTTTATGTTCTGATCATTATTCTTATCAGTTTCATTTAAATTTAAACTTTTCGATAAAATAATTATATTGATAGTCGAATTCCGGTGTCATGTTGCTCGTTTATATTTTTCTAGCCGGTTTGGTGTTTTCTGGATCTGATGCGCATCAAATCAAAAATTTGAAGAAGGTTAGTCTGAATCATATAGCTTTCTCTGTTCTGTCTATATTTTGAAATATTTTCGAAAATTGAAAAACTGTTTGAAGAAAATGAGTCCTCAAATCTGTCAAAAAATATACTATGAATTTTTGTTTTACAAATTTCAATTTAACACAAACCACGTGTAAAATCAGCAGAGAATCAGAGCAAAAATCGCCGACACAAACTGATAACATAATACATATTATCACCATACACCTGTACTTTTTCGACTTTGACCCATCTCCAGACCAACCACGTAATCCCCCCATCCGAATTTGATTTCATCGGATGCCCAACTGAAAATGACTTCTACTACAATGGCGCCATCTTCTCACCACTTTGGCCATATAATTATCCACCAAATGATAAATGTTATTATTACATTAATGCTGAACCTGGAAAGGTTTTGAATATTTCATTTCCGTATTTCGATTTGGAATCGTGTTGTGATTTCGTGACAATTTATGATGGACCAACTGTGTTGTATCCAGTATTGGCGCAGTGAGTTATAAAGAAGATTGAAGAGGTAAACAATAAAAGTGATTTAGAATCGGAGGCCCTAATGCATCTATCACTGTTCCTGGAACATATACCACTTCAACTAGAAACGCCGTGGTTATCTTCGAATCGAACAAAACTATTCAAAAATCTGGATTTATATTGAATTATACATCAGTGAATAGTGAGTTGGACAACAGGAGAGGATGAAACGTTTTTGGCATTTTCAAAAAATATATTTGTTAGTCTTGAAACAGTAAATTTTGTGACAGACGTCCAAAAAAAATTTGGAGTTTCTTGACGAGACTTATGTCATTCGTTAGATTTTAGAAAGCTGATCAACATCCTGTTCTTCATTTTTGCGAATTGTGATCCGCAGTGCATAATTAACACAAAAAATACGGAAAATGGGAGAAAGACCATCAAAATGGAACAAACAAAGGGTATTATCGAGTAACTTCTGTTTCTGAAAACTTCTAGATTATTCGTTTTGCAATTTTCAGCAAAGTTTGTTTTTTTCATTACGAGAAATATAAATAAAGAACTGAGGGATGAAAAAATTAATAAAGTGAAAATGAGAAATTGTTTTTGTTACACTTTAAAAAGGATTCTCAAGGTTTGAAGTGTACCGCTTCTATTTTAAGATTTTTGAAAGAAATCAGATATTCTAGGGTTTTGTCATATGCCATCATAAAGAATTGAGTTTCGTACAAAGTTTCTTGTTTTAAAAAATTATCGAATTACTTTGGTGTCGTCAAAACACTCCAGATTGTTTTACAACGTTTCCTTTATGGTGTATGTAGATTCGATCTTAAAGATGTTTGACCCAGAAGCTTCATTCAGTCGGCATGCTAACATTCATACTCAATCCTTTTTTATATTTTTCATTTTAGCCGCCAGCCCATGCAACCGTGACATCTATTTGATCATCAATGGAATGTCTGGTGTTGGAACTCAAGCAAACTATGAGAAACAAATCAAGTTTATTGCCAATCAACTCACTCCAACATGGAATGTTGGATTGTCTAAAATTCGTGTAATGTTGAACTTGCAGGTATGTTCTGTTATTATCTATCTCTCTGATTCATAGTAAATCACCTCACTAGTTTTTAGGTCGACATCGATTATGCCGTTGTTTGGACTGGTGATGATGATTATTCGAATGCTGAACTCACTAAGCAAACTCTTACTATGCTTGATTATGTTACTGATGTTACCCAGAATAATGGAACCGATTTGGAATGGTAAAATCTCTTCCTCAGCAATGTACCCCATAAAGGAATCTTTTTAGCCTTTTCCGATATGGATACGATGCTATCGATGATGGAAAAGAATTTGACGAAAGATATGGAATTGAGCCAGTTGTCATTGTTTTTGTTGCTGCTAACGCAAACACCGACCAAGATTTCAACATGGCATTCGAATTTTCGCACAAACTTCGAACTGAGAAAGACGCCAAGGTTATTGTTGTTGGCATGGGTGCCGGCCTCGATCAAACCAATCTTGCTCGTCTCGCTTATGCTAGTGGATTCGCCTATTTCTCCGCGAGTTATGACAATTTGTCAAGCCTTATCCCATCAATCAATACTGGAATCTGCGCTGGTTTGAGCCAACAATGTGGACCTTAAATGTTTTATGAAACGAGATAAAAAAGTGTTATAAAATTAAGAATGTTAATATTCTTGTCCATCCTCGTCGACGTGCCGTTCCATGGCAGCCTTGACCAATGAGACACGATGAGGGCCAACGCGCAAGTTGTATTTTGCACCGAGCTGAAAAATAAACTCGTTGTATCATATCTTCTAATGACTAGGACTTTGAAGGACTACATATTAGCATGTTAACTTACAAGGGAGGTTCAACTTCTCCCCATCTTAACTTTTATCGAAACTTTGTGTACCTACTAATTGGAACCTCCTTATTAACATCCCGTTCTTAACTTTTTTCCTTCGGTCCTCTGAAAAACGTTTCAAATCCATGGTTTTAACATTAATAAAACCCCTTTATAAAATACACACAAAAACAAAATGTTCACGTTTTTAAATTTATTTTATTTTCGTCTTTTTTGCGAAGGAATTTAGCACTGTTTTAGAAACTTTTCGAGGTATACCTTTTTCAGAGAGCCGAAGGAAAAAAGTTAATTACACGTTTTTGATCAGGAGGTCCCAATTAGTAAGTATACGAAATTATGTCGAAAGTTAAGATGGGAAGTAGTTGAACCTCCCTTGTTAGATTCGCAATCAGAAAAGATTAGGGCGCAAAAGTCGAAAACGCACCCCAGAATGCTGAATTTTATGACAGTTCATTCTTTTTTCAAAATTTGAACTTGGGGTGTGGTCACCCGTTTAGAAGAAAAAAATAAGCCCCTAGTTTTGACTGACGTTTTTTTTAAGCACTCATTTTTTGATAAGCTCTTAAACTTAAACATAGGTAAGATTTCTATTGATTGTACAGAATCAATGCTGAAAGAAATCAATTTTGAACGTGAGAATAAAAAATTTTCTAAAAATTTTTGAACAGTTCCGATATACGAATTACAATTTTGAAACTAATTTCCAAGGAGCCGGTTCAATTTGATGATTTGTTCTAGTCACGGACGTGGTTTCAAAAATATAAATATTTCACGAAAAACATGTGTAGGTTTCCGAACGCTGTTAAACGAGATTCTCAGTTCGCGAATTTGAGTTCCGAAGTTTGTAGCTTGAAAAAGAGAAAACTTATATAAAAGCGATTAGGGCGAAGGGTTGAGGCATATATACTTTTTTTTTTTAATTCGAAAATCCTCATTTTTGCTGAAAATCCCAAAATGAAGCTGTGAATTTCCACGTTTATTGATACTAGCAAAAAAACTGAATTTATTATATTATTTATTCGTGTGAATTTACAATATTTTTTCTCAGAAAATTGTAAAAATTTCTGAAAATAATAGAATCCTTTATTTTTATCTAGAATTAATGTTCTAGAAGTACTCAACAGAAAAACGCTATAGTATTCTTGACAACACAATGCTAGTTCTTGGTCCTTTTTAAAGAATTTTTTAATTTTTCCGATGTAAACTTCAAGGTTGGAAAATGTTTGGCAAAAAATGAATACGGGATGTTGATCAGCGTCCAAAATCAAGTAAAGGTGGGAACGATTTACCTTCTCAAAAGCGGTTATTTCATCGGATCGACGGATCAACAAGAAGTTGATGGCAAATGTAAGTAAAAGCAATGTTAAACCGAAAGCCAAACCCACGAAAAGTGGAGCACAATAGTCCAAAAACTGGAACTCTTGTTTGCCCATATCTGCAAAAACTGAAACATAAAAAAATAGAAAAATTGAATTAATTCAATTCGCATAAAAAATGTGCAAATCTTATCCGGTTCGGCTAAAATCAATGAAGTGTCACCATAGTTACAGCTAACCAACATACACACACACACATACAACTACAACTACAAAACCTTCGAAAATTGTTCGAACCAAAAAATTTCCGCTTGGAAGGAAAAATTGTTGAGGTGGAGACACGACGGGATTTTTCAAGTGTGTACTTTTCAGGAATTTTTCATTGTTTCGAGCAGAAAAACAGCAAAAAAGGATATTATTTTAAGCCAATTCTATATTTTTTGGAAGGAGGGGGAGAAGAAGAAGGAAGGGTTGTTTTCGCAAGATTTATTTTTCTTTGAAAATTAAAAATTCATATTTGTGATGGTTCAGTTTTCATTTATTGATGATACATTTTTGAGAATTTCTTTTTTTTTCTGTCGGATCAAACATATAGCTATTTTTTGATAGAGTTGAACTCACCTAAATCTAAGAAAATATAGTTTTGAAAATGACCAAAAATGTGACAGTTTTTAAAAATTATACCCAAGTTCTGTGGGCCTCTAATTCGTAAAAATTTGAAACCCAGGAGTGCAATTTGGGCATTTTTAAATAGCCGGAAGTCAGGGGTACACCACATCAAAAATAATTATTATAAAACATCGAAAAACACAATTAAAAGTGCAAAAGAACAATCTCTTCGTCGCGAGAGCCAAGCTTTGCAATTTGGTTTCATGACTAACAAGGGAGGTTCGTGAGCTGTTACTTTCAACTTTTTCTCAAAATTTGTACACTTATGTAGTTCGACCTCCTGATCATCGTGGTACATTTTTTATTCGCCGGAAATTTTTGTGAATAAAGTTATGAAAGATTAAAGTTATTTCATGACCATTTTCTGAAGAAAAAATGAGTCATTTACCTTTGAAAAATGAGCACGTGAATACAAATTCATTTATTTACTGTGCTGCCCTTATTTTATAACAGTTATGAATTGTAATGGGAAAATGTCTAAAAATTCATAACTTTTTACACAAAAATTTCCGGTGGATAAAAACTATACCACGATGATCAGGAGGTCAAACTCTATAAGTGTACAAATTTTAAGAAAAAGTTGAAAGTAACAGCTCGCGAACCTCCCTTGTAAGAGTCTATTTACAGTGAAATACATTTGTCGCAGAACGTCAAAAAAATATGGCAACGTTTTCCGACAATAATTATTTTTCGTTTTTTAATTATTTTTTAATGTGAATTACTCTATAATAATTATTCTGGATATAGATTAGTTCCTCTTGTTCGACGTAACTGTAGTGAAACTGACTTCCGGCTGTTCGAAAATTACCGAGTTCGTCTATTTGGTAGTATATTTCTTCAAGTTTCATTGCATAACAGGAGAAATTGTTTAAAATCCATTCTTCCTCAAAACAATTGCAAGTTCTGTCGTTTTTCCTTCCAACGAAGCAAACCAACGTATTTTTTACGTAGCCAGCGGCAACTGTGAATTTTAAAAGTAATGTAGAATCAAAGTTATCATCGACAACTTTAAAGCTAAAAAATGTATTAAAGGAAGACAAACAATAAAAAAATTTGAAAAACAAGCCGAAGGAATACAAATTTGACCTCTCCGCAAGTTGTCCCAGATTTGGTATTGCCTATTCTGATTTTCTATTATTTCCGCAAGAAGACATTTTTTGATCTATTAGACGAAATAGTGAGTGAAAACAAGAGAATCAGACACTTTTAGATCAAAATATCTCGTAGCGAAAGGAATAGAGAAACGAAATGAGAAATAAATCATGGCTGCATCCCAACCATAAAAAACCATCCTGCACTCAATATTAGTTCAAACTACACATATAATAATGTTTTCTGATGCGCATTCCATCATTTCCTGTTTCTGGTCCCCGATAATTTTTCTACGTGACTTTCATCAACACGTTGTTTTGTTCCATATGACCAAAGTTTGTGTCTTGCCAGATTATGCAAATTTTCGCCAGTCAGTCAACTGAATTTTCCCCTCTTCACTCTTCTCAATTAGATAGAAGCCATATTTCGGTTTTTTTTTCAAAATTTCTGTTTTCTCATCGACTTTATCTCTTACATATTTTTTGACTTTTTACGCTTCGCTTCAAATTATAATTTTCAAAACAAAAAAAAAAAACTTGTGTTTTCTTTAATACTTAGAATATTTTGTGAATCATTTTTTGTCAGCTTTGTGAAAACATTACAAATCTTCCATTTTTTTAATTGATATCTAGAATTTCAACTTTTGTATCTAACATCCTCCAGTTGCAAATAATTACAATTGAATCTCAGTTTTCACCAAAAAATATTTTGAACTGAACTTTCTGATTTTTCATCACAATTTTGAAATAAACCATGTAGGAACCTAGAATAGAGGTGCGAAGATAAAGGGATGAAGTATAGATCACATTCGCAGAAGTTCTACCCATTTTTTCTCATTTTCAGTAAAAAATATACAAGAAAAATATGATGGTTCTTTGAATGTTCCCATCTTGAACGGATGAACGTGCAAAAATCGGAAAAGAACAAAAAAACGAGACGTGTGAGAACCCATTCAATTAGAGATTCAGACCAAACTACGAAAATATCGGGTCAAAAACTAAGTATCCTAAAAAGAAGTCCAGATAAACGAGATATCTATCAATCGGAACCAATTCAAGGTATTGAGGTGTTTCACAGGCAAAAAAAAAGTATCTTTTTTTTACCGCGGTTTTTCAAGGCAGTGTTTGCACACAATTGCGCGAAATTCAAAATTGACTTTTTTTTCGTTTTCTTATTCCAGTTGAGTGTAAATAAGACTAAAAGGCAAAAATAAGTCATTGTGGGAAGTGGGAGAGACTGGCATAACATAAACTGGCACATTTTACGACCTTACAGAAAGAATATTCCATGTTTCACAAAATTTGGCAAAAAAATGGAAAAATAACGTTTTATGTGTAATCTGAACAGTTTTGGAGAAAGATTTTAGTGTATTGGTTATAAATCGGAATAAATTCTTTATTTTCCACTTTAAATCAACGAGTTTGTGAATATTTAGCCAATAATATCGCGAAATATTTTAAAATGTTTGAAAATATTCTCCCGAAAACTAGTGTGCGGACCATTGCCATTTTCAGACGCGACAAACTCCTCCCATTTTTGCAGAAACATGTTTTTTATTTTGGGAAAGTCCGTAACTAATTTTTTCTGAAGAAAAAATACGTTTTTTTTCACTGTGGTTTGAAATATTACTCCTTTATGAACTTCCGTTCTTCGCAGTCATGGCTTGAATATTTCTATTTTTAGACATCATTTAGGAAGCTTTACAAACATCAATTTGCACATTTTGTAACCTGATACGAATTCGGAACTGGAGAAGTTATGCTGTTTTAAAAATCTTTACTCAAAAAATATAAAAACACAAGTTTTTCATATTGGTTCATTTTACTATACAGCCTGAGAAAAACAACATTTACTGAACAAAAAATGCGTTATATCAAAATATTATATTTTTCATTGTAATGGCCTGCGAAAAAGTGGGTGCGCTCTAAATGGCATCCCTGGAAGGTCTTTTTATCAGAAAAATAGTATGGGTTTGCAGGAGACAGAGAGAAAATAGAGTGTAGTCGGGAGATCAAAAATATTCCAAATGTTCAGTTTTTGCGGTGTCAAAACTTCGTGTTAAATATTTTTCTCAGACTAGATATTTTAAAATATTTATTGAAATTTGACGGGACTGTTAAACTATTCCAGATAGGTAACTTTCTCAAGGTACATCCATAAAATAACTTACGTTCGGATCTAGCATGTTCTCAATTTCAGCTCAAGAATTATTTTTGTGTGCTTGAATTTTTCTGAAAAACTACAAAACAAGAGATCTGCATTGAAAAATAAAGTTCTTTTTTCGGTGTTTAGCTAAGTTTTAGGACTGACTTCATTGAACTCGGGCTCGCCAAACTTTTATGTTAGGCCTCCATGATATTATTCCATTTTTGACATGCTAATCGTATAAGCTCCCGATTTAAATGACGTATTTAAAAGATCAAAAACAATCAAAATCCGCCCACATTCCCACTATTCATTATTATTAGCATGTTTTTTTTGC
The DNA here is from genome assembly GCA_900536415.3 of Caenorhabditis sp. 38 MB-2015. Classification (NCBI taxonomy): domain Eukaryota; kingdom Metazoa; phylum Nematoda; class Chromadorea; order Rhabditida; family Rhabditidae; genus Caenorhabditis; species Caenorhabditis quiockensis. The sequence goes on from LR551852.1 coordinate 52,525, forward strand.
ACATAAGGTCAACCCTTTTTCGACATCTCTTTTTTCCATCCATCCAATATCCAATTAATCAGGTCCCAAAAAGCAGAGTATTACCCTCTCTCCCTATCTTCTTCTTTTTTTTGCTCTTCCTTTTTATTACCAAGTTCATCATTTTTTGTTATTCGAGTTTTTGTGAAGAAGCATGGCTCTAGAGCCAATTTCGTCTTTTTTTTCCTCCTTCTTTTTCTCCTTTTTTTCGTCTCAATTTTTCCAATTTTTCTCACGCCTTCTTTGTCGCTTTGTTGTTTTTTTTTCGTGTGTGTCATTGTCGTCGACGAAGGTTTATTGAATCTGACAACAAAAACATTGTTGTGATTCTTTGTCTATTCCCAATGGGTGGCTTATCCCTATTTTTCTTTTTTATCCGGGTTGAATCTTATCAATCAGCGGGGAATTCGAATTCTAGCAACTTGAATTGTCTCAGAAAATACGCCTATTATGTAGGAGCCTAACAAGTATGATTCATTGAACCTTTGATTGAAAAGAGATCTTAGTTTTCCTGATGTGAAATTTTTCTCATGACTTTTTTCTATAGATTTTTGGAATTGTGACATTCAGGTTTTCTATTCACAGTGGTAAAAAAATCACCTTCGCCGAAAACCTCAAAGTTTTTTTTCACTAATAAAAACAAGTGAAGTTTGCAAAAAACACCAAAATTCTTTTGGGCATCGTCAAAAAAAACTCCGAATTTTATTCACAAAATTTTGTTGTAAAAAAGTGGACCAGTTCAAATTGAGCCAGTTCTTTGAAAAAGTAAGTAGGCTGAAAAGGGTTTCATGGAGTTATACATTTTGGAGGTTCTCCAGAAGTGAAATGGAACCTAATTGGAGTCCTCCAGAAACCCGATTTCACCAGGCTGGGTTTTTTCTGTTGTGAGCTATCCAAAGATCTCAGTGTTTTTTTTTTTCAAAATGAAACATAACAAACGCTATGAATGTTTTCATGACAGATTTTTTGAGTATTATTTGTTCTAAAATTGATAGTTCAAAAAAAACAGGAAAGTCAATTTAAAATAAACCAGAATTTGGAAAAACCCGAATCGAAAAAAAAAACATTTGCTGGGCCATCGGTCCATAATTCTACCCTAGTATTTTTGCACACAAATAGAAATCATACACTGAAAATGACACAAACTTTTTGAAAATTACTGATTCCTAAAACTTCCACCTAAACATAAGATACACACGTACACACATGCAAACTAGATTCGAGTCTTAAAATACTATTTAGAAACAAGTTTTTTTGAGCTCACAAAATGATACCAGGTTCAGTTTCGGAACTATTTCGGTGTCATTCCTTTGGGAGTGTCTAGGGAGGTTCAAGCATAGGGCCGATTTTTTGTTCCCAGATATTGAAAGTTTGTATTCTTCAGGTCACACCCTACTTTTGGAAGGTCCGAGCTGTTTCTCAAAATCAAAAATAATATTTATGGGTCAAAAAACTTCATGAACTCTACGAATTATCATCTTGAATAGGTTGATTCTCATATTCTTCTATGCTCAGAAATTGAATTACAGTACCCAGCGACATCTGATTTTTCCCTGTCATATTCATCACACAAAAAAAACATCAAAAAATGTTGACCCCATTCTGTTGGTCCGATCAGTGATTTGTTATGTATCCATGTTCCAGTCGGAAGTTTGAAAAAGAATCAGAAATTAATTGCGACATCAACACATACACACAAAAACCTCTTTTTTCTTTCTTTTTTTTCATCTTTTGTCGGCTCTTTTTGAATAGACTCAAATCAGTGTGTGTTACAACAATGTATATATTCACATGTTGTTGTTTTTTTGTGTGTGTGTCTGGCTGAATCAAGTACATTTCAATATTCTGATGTTGATGTTTGGTAGTTGTTGACGTGACTCAAAATAATATGGACTCTGAAGTTTTTTTGGGAGTAAAATGAAGTGGGAAAAAGGCTGATAATGGATAGATAGGTAATTGGAGATATTGAACAACTGTTTAGAGAAAAAATATGTGGTTTGACCACAGTTTAGAGATTCGTTTAGGAGACCGGGCAGTTTGCTACTAGCTACTTACGATAGTTTCAATTTTCAAATTTTTTACTTTTTTTTAAATTAAGTAGTTGTTGAGGTTCTCTGACTTCAAGAATGCAGCTCTAAGCAAAATACTCCATTCGAATGGACAATAGTTGAACCTCTCTTTTCAACGACAAGGTAACAAATACCACGTGATGTTCGTGGAATATAACCGTTTTGAACAGATGAAAAAGTTAAAATCGGAAAATAACAATAAAAATGAGACTTGTGAGAACCCATCCAATTAGGATAAAGACTAAACTACACAAAAATTGGGTCAAAAACTAAATTTTCTAAATAAAATAATCCCAGATAATCAAGATGTATTGTCGGGACGAAAAAATTAGAGCCTTGAACGAGAACCAATATGGCCTAGAAAATGCCAACAGTACGCTTCGCGATAGATCAAAAAAGTTTACGAGTCTAATAAAGAAATTAAATTGTAAGTCCCAGTAGAAATTTGGAACTTAACACGAATTAAAAAATAAGAAAATGTTCAAATACTCTGAAAATACAACCCTGTGTTTTTTTTTTGTGAAAATTCGACAAGTTTCAGAGATAATAACAGAGTTATTTTTCAGACTCAAAACTTTGTTTGATCTTTTTGAGAGGGAGTGTACTGTCGGCATTTTCTAGGTCATATTGGTTCTCTTCCAAGGCTTTAATTTTTTCGTCCCGACAATATCAAATACTTCTATTTTTGAAGTCAAATGAAGTCAAATTTTTCTGGATTCTAGAATTATTCGATTTTTAAAACACTTATTGTTAGTACTGTCTGGAAATTTTTTTATTTGGTCTAAATTTTTGTGTCCATATGTAAGAGTTCAAATCTTATCAAACCATATCCACTAAAATCAGTTAGCTAGATTTTCTAACAAGGACAAGCCAAAGAAACCTGAAATGCAATTGAGAAACTCGAAAAAATAACCACTTTTAAATTTTGATTATAAAAAGCAGATTTTGTTTTATATATTTTGTCGATGAATCAAATCTTATCTGGCACAACTTGACTGTAGGTCTCAAAAAAAGAACCTGAATCTGGAATGTCACGTAATCTCAAAAACGGGAGTTCCATCTGAGGTTCTACACGCTTATTTAAAAAATGCAGGTGCATTTGATTAAAACTAGGTCAGAAAATTGTTGGATATATATTATTTAACACATTTAATCAAAAAAAAAACGAGCATGATGTCAATTTTTACATTGTCTAACCCACAATTTTCCTCATTGATCAAAGAACCTCCACTTTCTCTGTATCAGATGGCAGTTTTTAAACAACGTGCCTTCAGAACCAATTTCACTTTTTTTTTCAATTTCATATGTACCCAAAAGGAGCGTAATAGTCATCTGATAGATCTCAAGGTGAAAAATAGGACTCCTTTCGGACCCATATAAAAAGAAGTTTATGAACTGGAACTCTGTAAATCAACCACCAGTCAACATTTATGTTGGGTGAAAAAATCCTAAAGTTCAAGACTTGGAAATTTCAAGTTAAAATTATAAGTTTTGAGCATAACCAGGTTCAATTTAGAAGTGACTAAAAATAACAACCTGGCGCTTGTTGTTTTTTGTCTTTCAAAAATCCGCCTCCATCTCCTGCTGCTTTTCCTTCTTCCACTATCCATTTCCAAATCTCATTTCGAAATTTCCGTTCTCTAGTGTTTCAATTTTCTCAAAAATCCCTTGACAATATAGTCTGGTCAAGCAAATACACACATACACAAATAAATAATAGAATATATATATTGCAACAATTCTCCTTGTCCTTCCACCAAATGATTAATCCCAAAAGAGAGGCAACATAGCAACATCTCACTCCCCCTCATTCATCCACCCAAATGGTGTCCACCACCATACGAGGTGTGTTGTCTCCTCCCTTCCAATTTTTTGTATATGCTCCTGTTTTCTCCGTAATCAATAGGGGAGAAGCTAGCTAGGCTGAGACGGCTCTCTGAAAATCTAACGGAGGTTAGAGACGGAGAGAAAGAGCCCCAGGGGCGGTGGAGAGAGACGTAGAGAAGAAGAGATATCTCTTTCGGCGTTGTGAGCATTTTCTCGAGCCGCTAGATAGTCAACTCGGTTTTTTTTCGCTTTTCTTTCGCGCATATAACTTTATGAGCAGTCAGTCACTTCTCCTTCTTTTTGTGTCGCCTCGATGTTGTTTTTTCAATGCACATACTTGTTCTTGTTTTTTTGTTGTTGTTTTCATAATCCGATAAGGCTCCGACCTTTTAATGAATGGACTTTTCAAAAAACAAATAACCAAGATTTTTAAAAGAGCACAAAAGGAAGTAAAGTTTCTATTTTCAAGAAAAAACGAATGGAGTGGGCAAATTTAAAAGGGAAATGGGCGGAGTCGTTTTCTTTTTTTTTCAACTCGAAAAACATGAAATTATTTCTACGAGTTTTGATAATTCAGACTGACAGGTTCCTTGATTTTGAGAATTGGGCAAATTACGCCCACCTGATTCAAGCACAAAAAAAACATTATAGTATATGTACATAATTTTCAGGGTTCAGAGAACGAGAGGTAGTTATGAGCTGACTGGAATTTAAAATCCGTTTCATAATTTTATACTTCCTTACGGAAGATAGTTTCAAATATAAGAGATAATACAGAATTTTCATGAAGCCTATTTTATTTGGTATATCTGATTCTTCTAACTTTAGATGTTAATTCATTTCAACTACTACATCAGAATCAATTCATCCCCTAGATTCAACTTTTTCTAAAAATTTGCACACATATAGAATTTTTTCAATTTGAAGTCATGTGAGCATTTGTTTTTGAATTCCCTATTGTAAGAACACATTTTTCCTGTCAAACTTTTTTTTTTTGAAAACCAATAAACTAGTTCAGCACCAGACCAAGCAGTTGAAAATACTCATAAGATCAAAAACCTTGATCAATGTCGCTGGTGCTTGATTGTGACTTGTCACGCTTTTTAAGTTACAAATTGGTACAGCAAAAAAGGTGTAGAATATAGTAGTTCAGGAGCACATTACTTTTTATTTTATTATTCTGAACATTTCTTTTTTCTTCGAGAAAATGCACTTTTTCAAGTTAACAAGGGATCAACTGGTCCCCATACTCAGGATTCAAGAGTACGTGTTCCAAAAAATTAACAAAAACGATCCAATCAAAAAATGTTTAATATCCAACTAGGTTTGCGGGGGTGTTAGGTATGTATGTGGTAGCCAAAAAATTACGAAAAAAATAAAGCCACTTATCCAACTGAGTTCGAGTTCTTCGAAATTGTCTAGTTTTGCTTCATTCTTTTCTCGCTCAGACAATCTCTAATTGAATAACTAGATTTTTGACAACGTCAGAATTTTTTCTAATTTCGAATCCAATTTTCTCCAATCCCCCCCCCCCCTTCTTCTTTTTTCCTTTCCTCATCTCAAGAATCATGTGTTCAAATAGTTTGTCTTCTACAAAGTTACAAACATACTCTCGTTATGTCAATATTTAATCCTTTCTTTTTTTCTCTCTTTCTTCTTTTTCATTCGTTTTTCTTCTTCCAGAAATTCACATATAATTTAATTAAAAAAGTACAGAAAATGGGTCATTGCACGAGTAAAGATCAGAAAGAAGGAAAACGTTTAAATCGTCGAATTGATGAGCAAATCAAAAAGGATCAGTCGATGAGTTTGAGGATTATCAAATTGTTATTGTTAGGTGAGTCAGAATGTGCTCTGTTGGACGATGATGTTTATTGGGATGTTTTAAAAAGATAACCCAGAGGTTTTCTATGAGAAATATTTCATTTGATAGATTTTTGAACGCTGTTCATCATCCTGTGATTAACTTTTACGAAACACGACTTTCAGACACAACTATTTCAGCTAGAAAACGAGAAAACCTGTATAAACGTGCTTTTGAAGGTTAGGACCTAATTTTAGCGTAATTGAGTATGAAAAAACCCTAGAAGATTTAGTTTTTGTTGAAAATTTCGAAAAGAAGCTGTAAATTTCAAGATTTGGAAACACTTGAAAAAACTGAATAGAAATTGAAAAACAAAACTCACGTGAATTTTTCAATATTTTTGCATGTTTAGAAAATTGTGAGAAGTTCTCAGAAATTCATCATAAGATATGATCATCCAATGATACAGATCTCGTAAAAAATCTACATTTTTTTCACATCACCCCTTGTGAGTCAACATTTGGAAATGATATACTCTCAACCTGATTCGATGTTCGGGTCCAATTCAGGACATCCGATTCAGAGGTCACCAAAAAAAGTCTTTTCTAGAAAAAAATCCCTGAATCTGATTGTCGCAGTATTAGACCCATGTGACTTTTACCTCAATATAGTGGCTCAAAAAAGACGGTTCTGGGACCTGATTCAAACTTTTGGTCAAGCTTTTTGACTAAACATTAAATTCATCGGGGTATGGCCGTTGGTTTCTTAAATACGCCTTTAAATTTTATTACTGTTATTTTTTTGATCTTGCAGTTAGGATTTTCACTGAAAGGCTTATTAGTTTTGTCTTCAATTTTTGATTTCCAAGTTTTTGAGTCATGTGCGCTCTATCGAACTTTTCATCTCCATCAATTTCATTCCAATATTTCCTTGTTTTTGTTATTTGTCGAAAAAAAACGAGGACCAGGGTTCAAATTTCAATAATCATTTCATATTCGTCTACGAAAGAAAAACAGACAAATTTTTTGTACTCGGAATTGCTCGTCGAATCTTTCCGATAATTATATATACATTCATACATACATAAAATAAAATATTATTTTCTTTTTTTTATTTTTGAGTCATATAATGACGTCGATAAAAACGAGGGAGAAAAGAGAGCATCAAAAATTACGAAGAATATATACATGTATATGTACAAGTTTTTTATTCTGCTCATTTTCCATCCAATTAATATTCGCCAAATTTTAAGGCAAAACAAGGAAAAATCGAAAAGAGGCACAGAAACATACAAAAAAATAATGATAATTACTTCAGGAGCCGGAGAAAGTGGCAAAAGTACAATTCTGAAACAGATGCGCATTTTGCACAAAGATGGATTTTCACAACAAGATTTAGAAATGATTCGACCGGTTGTTTATTCGAATTGTATTCACAGTATGTTGTCAATTTTGAGAGCAATGTTCCATTTGCAAATTGAATATGGTGAAACGGATCGAGTGGTGAGTTTTTTGATGAAGAAATTTGGAGACAATATGGTGTTAAGAGGAGAGACGTGGAATCAAGCATTTTCAACTTGGGAAAAAATTGAGAAACATTTGGAAAAAATGGCCGTTTTGACTCAGTTTCAGAATGAATTGAATATATCTCTGCGTCTCCTACGAAATCAATTTATGGTCTTAAAGTTGTGTTTAAGATTACTTTTTCTGGGTCTGCTACATTTAGCATACCCCTTATTTCTGGTCCGAAAAGTTATTGTGTTTTACTATAATTGGGTTCTTGTAGTTGAAAATTTTTCACTTCAGTGTTTTTGAAATCAACTTCTGAAACCTTCCGGTCGATTTCCTAAAACCGAATCCAAATTCAAGCACGTGCTTCATTGATAACTTTAATTTTCATTTGCTCAAAAGGAAGTTCCACTATATTTTAAATGTTATATATGGATTTTGGAAGTCAATGTATCGTAAAAGTAGTCTGAATGGATGAATTCTTGGAGTATCGTTTTGGAAAAAATACCAGAAGAAAGAAAACTACAGTAGTTTGTTAGAAACTTGTTTGTTTTGTGGGCCACTTAACCTGAACCCTTTTCTGACATTGATAACATGAACAAGGGAGGTTAAAATAGTCGCTGATTCAGAGTTCTCTCAAAATTTGCACACTTTTAGAATCGAAATCTTTTATTTCTTTTTCATCGGAGATTTCTGTTAAAAAAAAGTTCATATTTTCACTGCATCTGTCATAAAAATCAACCATTAAAAACTCAATGTAATTTCAGAAAATTTTTCAATTTTTCAATTATTTCCAAACTTCAAAAATTTCCGGCGAAGAAAAAGGACGTGAAACAGGAGAGTGAGTTCTATAAGAAATTAAATTTTGAGAAAAGTCTGAACCGGCGACTAGTTGAACCTCTAGTGAATCTGTAGTTGAACCTCCCTTGTAAGATTTTGAAGATATTGATGTTGATATCGATTTTTACAGGATTTTTGAGGAACTTGTTTCTCTCTCAACTATCTGTTGTTCTAAAAAATGGAGATTTCACAAGTCAAAAAACCTTGATTTGTCTGACTTGCAAATTTGAGTTTGATATTGCCCGTTCTGAAAATAATTAGATAATTGTTCAGTTGCAAAAAATTCATAATGAGATACCGTAATTTCTGCTGAAAAGAGTTTCTGAGAAAAACCGAGTCAAGAGTATCAAAGTGAGTATACCTAGGTCAACAAATGAACTCCTTCTGTTTATTTTTTCAAGTCTAGACCAACGATTTTTAGAGAGATACTTTGATTTTTTCTGCTCTGGTACTTATGTTTTGGATAAGATGAATAACTGGATTAGGTTTGATTTACCAATGATGAAAAATGAGATTTGTTATGTAGAATGATCATTTTTTCAATTGTTTATACCTTATGATCTTTTTGACAATCTTATTGTTAAATAAATATGTATTTTAAATTGGTTGATTTTCAATTAAAAATTCCCCCCTAGACATCATCCAACATCCTTATTTCCAGAAAGATTCACAAATGGTGTTCGCCACAGTACATGCAAACAAAGAAGAGCTGACCGAAGAACTCGCGGCCGCAATGACAAGATTATGGCATGACACCGGAGTTCGAGAGTGTTATCGACGATCCAATGAATATCAAATTGATGATTCTGCTAAATAGTGAGTTGTGAAAAACAAAACAAATGAAACCTATAAGGATTCTTCAAGGATGTTGAAAATACACAAAATATATACACAGCTAAAAAATTTACTCTCGCACAAAATGTATTTTCTAGTTTCCTGGACAATCTGCCTCGATTATCTGCCAAAAACTACGTGCCTAGTGAACAAGATCTTCTACGAACTCGAATAAAAACCACTGGAATCACTGAGGTTCTTTTCGAACTCAAAGGACTTACATTTAGGTCAGTGGTTTTGTTTTTGATTTCAAAATTATCTTGACAATTTTTAGAGTTATTGATGTTGGTGGGCAGAGATCAGAAAGAAAGAAATGGATTCATTGTTTCGACAATGTCAATGCTATTATTTTTATCTCTTCACTCTCGGAATATGATCAGACATTGAGAGAGGATAATTGCACGGTAAGCTAATTTTCTAAAAAAAAAAACATTCCAGATTCCAATTTCAATAATTAAAATTTTCAGAATCGAATGCAAGAATCATTGAAGTTATTCGATTCGATTTGTAATAGTCCCTGGTTTGCTGATATTCATTTCATCCTTTTCCTCAACAAAAAAGATCTTTTCGCTGAAAAAATTGTGAGGTCACCATTAACCGTCTGCTTCCCGGAATATAAAGGACAACAGAATCAAACAGAATGTATCAATTATATTCAGTGGAAGTTTGAACAGCTCAACAGGTAAGGAAGATTGAAAATTAGATTCACGGAATGATATTCACGATGAAGAACAAAAAAATGTGACCTGTACCAAAACTCAACGACCAGAATCATTTGGATCTCTGTTATCAGTACTAAAACTATTTTGAAGCCGTGTTCCTGTTATAATTTATAGAGTTTTGAAAATGAGAACACAGTTTCCCAGTTTTTTATTAGGAAGATCGAGTTTTGAAAACCCTGATGTGGAATTTTCTCTAACAATGGCTGCTGATATATCAGCTGATCAGCATACCAGTTTTTGTCAAGCGAGATCCTCAAAGGTGTGGTACGGGTAGTTGTCAATTTATTTTTAAAGGAATATCACTTACCCTCGGAGGTATAACCCTCGGAGGATTTTTTACCGAAAAGATAAATTCTCTTGACAAATTTATTTGTAAAAATAGACTTTGAAGCTTTCCACGCATGGTATGAATTTCAACTTTTTTTCTCGATTACTATACTTTTCGGTAAAAAATTCTTCGATGATTATTCCAAAAATGTGTTTTTTCTTTTATATCAGCGTTTGAAAATTTATCGAATGAAATATTTCTCATCAAAAATCACCATATTTTTTGAAATCACTAACTTGTAAATGATTATTAGGTTGCCAATTTTTATCCATAGTGTCCATTTTTGTTCATTGATGCTTGATGATATTTCGGACGTATGCTTTCTGACAAGAGTCTAGTTCAAGATAAGAAATTCCCAGTTTTGCGAGATCTTTCCTTCGACAAAGAAAATATCAAAACGAACATTTTTTGATGTCTGAATTTTCAGAGTGAATATGAATTTTGGAAGTAAAGTAGATATTACCCAAGCTTTGCCAATTTTCCTCGATTTTGTTGTATAAGGTTTTCGGCTGAATTTTAAGATAAATTCGGATTCTGTTGATCAAATAATCCCCCAATCACTTTAATCCAATTTTAAAAATCAGGCAGAGATTTGACACTGAAAGTTTGAATTCAAATATTCGCAAAGTAGAAATAAACTTTCAAAACGGAAAATTTTTCAATTTTGCAGATCATCTCAACGCGAAATTTACTGCCATCACACTTGCGCCACCGACACCAACAATGTTCAATTTGTGCTCGATGCTTGTCTCGATATGATAATTGCCAAAAATCTCAAATCAATGGGACTCTGCTAATCAAATCAACCGGTTTATTATTTTGCCATAATTGCTGCGCGCTAGTTTTCAAATGCTCCAAATGAGCCCCGTTTTGAGCATATTCATAAGTTATTTTTCTCTCTAATCATTCGAATTCCGGGTCATTTCAATATGTTCTATTTCTTTTCATTTTCCTCTGTTCTCTCTATTTTTTCGTCTTTCTCTGTCTATTTTCTGTGTGTTTTTTTATTTCGTATTTTTTGCATGATCTCATTATTACTTTTTTATGAAATGAACTTTTAATGTACAATCGTTTATTAATAGTTCAATAAGTAGGTACAATTTCGAATGGTTAAATATGGAGGGATTATGTATAAAATGGACAAACTTTTTTTTTCAAAATTTTACAGTTTTTTTTTTCATAAGAGGAAAGAGAATGCATTAGAAGCTCTTGTGGAGAAGGAATTGAACACAATTCTCGACATTGATGCCGACGCTAGTGAGAGCTTTTTGAATTTCGGTGAACGAGAAGCCCATTTCCAGAAGAGCCGACGCAGTCTGAAATTTTTTAATACAAAATTTGCTTTTTCGGGAAACTTTATTGATTAAAACACAGAAAACAACATAGAAAAGCGCATGAGTAATATTTTTTCGGATTTTTTTAAAGAAAGAATGGGACCGTGAGATATATAATTAAAAACAGTGAGGTTGGGAGAATAATGAGATTCGATACAGTTTTTTTTGTTGGATAATTACAGTGAACTAGTCCCTACACATGTGACAAGCTACCAATATTTTTAGGTTTTTTTTTGATAATTCGAAAATTTAATGTTTTGAAAGTGAAAAACTTATCTTAAAAGTGATCCGATGTCTTCAATTTGGAGAAAGAAAATAGGAGCATCACAATTGAACAATTGGAGCAAGAACTACTTTTTGGGGTTTTTACTACAGTAAGATAGTCCCTACACATGTGACTAAAACTACAGTATATATTGATTTTTTTGTGTTTTTTTAATACTAAATGTTTTGAAACAACTACTACTGTTAACTACGGTATAATACAATACGGGGCTTTTTTTGGATTTTTATTAAAGTTATGAATTTAAAATAGGGGTGAGGGTCTTTACATGATAATCGCTGAGGCTTTAGAGGCAAAGAATTTCTGAAAGGGGATTATGTTTTAAAGGGTTTTCAGAAATCTTTTTTTGGGGTGTGGGTCTATACATACAAATTCAATCGTCCGATGAGGTGTCAGTTTTTGTTTGGGATAAAAATAAAAGGGGTTATGGGTTCTATATATAAATATACATATCGAGAGCTTGGTTAGGTATTTTAAATAGTTAAAAAAGAAAATAGGAAAGAGACAAGCAAAAAGAAGCAGGAAGAAGTATTTTAAGAACCTTCTCTACGTTTAATTATAACAGTCACAACAATTTCTCTTACCACATCAGCTGATGACGCATTGAAGCTACCAATTGGAACTCTGATTCGGTTTTCTACAGGAATTTCAGATGTAGATGAAGAGACAAGTGGAATTGAAACGGTGTGTTGCATTGGAGTTACGTTTTGCATTGAAAGTGTTGGGTACAAGAGAGTTGGCACTTGAACGGGAGCCGACGCTTGAACTGGAACTTGTTCAACGTGGCATGGTGGTTCTGGTGTTGGTGCAACCGCAGTATGGCATCCATCATCCTCAAGTGGAATGGCAGTCTTGGTTCCATCTTCGAAATAAGCTGGTTGTGGCTCCGGTGTTGGAGCAACTGCAGTGTGAAGACCTTCCTCTTCATCAGTTGGCTCAATGGCAGTTTCAAGACGTTCAGTTGGTGGCAAAACTTGACGTGACTCTTCGATCTCATGATCCTCGAAATCTTCGAGTGACGAGCTGAAAAAATTATACATTTTTCACCTTTCTGACAATAAATCATCAAAACATACTCGAAGCTGGTCAACGATTCCAAATCGTCTTCGTCGTCAACGTCTTCGTCTTCGTCGTCAACGTCTTCGTCTTCGTCGTCAACGTCTTCATCGTCAACGTCTTCATCGTCAACTTCTTCATCAGTAACGGTAACCTCTTCAACCGCTTTGGTAAGTTCAACCAAGTCAACCTCCTTGATATCTTCTTTTGGTTCAACACTGAAAAAATTGATGTGGAATGAATCTCTAAACAGAAAAAAAAACTTACATTTTAACAGCCTCTTTTTGAGGGAAGACAGGTGGAGGAGTCTTCATGCTTTCCTCGAGTTTGCGAAGACATTTATCCTTCAAAGTAGTGACCAATTCATTTGGAACGACATTTGGAACAACATTTGGAACGACAGTTGGAACCGCAGTTGGAACCGCAGCTGGAACCGCAGCTGGAACCACAGTTGGAACCGCTGGCTCGCTCCACGCTTTCAACTGATTTTCGGCTGATTGCAACTTGGCCAACATTTCTGATGGACTGAAGAGTTTGGTATTTTTGTTCAATAGACGGTCGACTCTTGGAGGAATTTCGTCACGCTTTGGGCTCCATTTTGGTGGATTTTTAACTGAAAATAAATATTGATTGTTAAAGCCATTATCTTATTATGCAGGATGTGAACATCTTTTTTAAAACGAAGAACTTCCAGAAAATATTGTTTCTGGCAAAACATTGCTTTCGCTCACCTTTGATGCCGACGCATTTTGATCTCAAATTTGGTGGGATGAATGTGAATAATGGTGGTTTCGGCACGAGATCGTCAATTTGAGCAGACGCGCTCTTTTTGGCTACGGCTTTCTTTCTCGCATCAAGTCGAATTTTCGCCATTCCTTCGGTGATATAATTTGGAATCTGTGTTGTGTTCGCATTGACAATACGGAGGAGCGCATGGTGCGAATGTTTTCCATCGGCTTCGCACTCTTCGCACAAGTCATAATCTTCGCAGATCACACACTTGAAACGATGGCCGCTGATGGCACGGTCGCAAACATCGCAACAAGCAGCGTGACAATATGGACGAGTAATACCGTCGGTCGAGAATTTTCCGGTATCACGCATCCAGAATGATGCGGGAGAAGGTTTCTTGATCTCGGGCTTGGCTGATTTTTCAATATCTCCCATCCACATTTTCTTCATTGACAAATTCGCGCACTCATCCTTGATTTCTTTTTTGTGTTTGGCGACTTCATTCTGCACCTCCTCAATCGCATTTTGAACCAATGATGCCAACTCTTGTTTCGAGTTTTTGAGAATATTCGCAGTTTCCGCTTTGAAATCGTCGAGTGCGGACATGGTGTTCAAGTGTGAATCGGTGCTGAAAGAAAAATTTAATAATTTTTATACTATATTTTTAAACTGAAGTGAAGAATTAGCGCATATTCACAAAAACACCCTCTCAGCTGACTGACCAATCGATTGCAACAAGGGAAAGGGGGAAAATGGGGAGATAGTGTGAAAGAGTAAGATAGGCAGAGAAGCGAGAGGGGACAACATGTGACGCGCATAAATATACATGTGTGCAGAAAATTGTGTATACTCAAATACTACTCTCTCACCTTTGCCATCCCATTGGGAGAAAGTTGAGATCGCGGTTCATGCTGCGATCAATCGCATCGACCAATCGAACATTCAAAACTTTTCCTTCAAGATGAAGGGCAGCCATGCAACGATGGAAAAGTTGCGAATCGTTTCTGATTTCTTCATCACAGCGCGTAACGCTAGTCAGGAAGTAAGGGATTTGTTTCCCAAAGACAACCTTGTCGATTACGCGTTGAAGCTCTTCGACACAGTTGTGTGCGTTGGCAGCGAATTGGAAAGAGATTTTTGGTGTTGCCCGTTGAAAGAGTTGAATTTTGATAGCACGACTCGGATCGCCACCTCCATAGATGCGTTGACCCTCAACATGACGCTCCATCTGCAGAGAGAAAATTTGAATTGCAAAAAAGTACACTGAAAACGAATAGCAAGGAAGAGAAATAGAGACGAATATGTTTACTGTCATTGCGTGCGTCGCGTGTCAGCGCAGCGGTCGTTTTTTCGAAAATACAAGAACAAAAAGAACGCTGAGAACTTCGCAGATACTATACTAAACCTAGAATGTTCTTTTCGCAATTTCGTAACCAATATTGTTAATACTAGAATGACATATTGAAAACATTCAGAAAACCCTAGAAATAAATTTTTAGATAAGAGTTTGCAACAATTATAGGTGACCCTTTAGCATAAATTATAAATAATTCGGAGCCAAACAATAAAAGAAGAAAAAAAGAAGATAAGACAGAGCAAGTACGAATGAATGAATGATTCTGCAATGTCACCCCGCACCAACAGTGGGCGTGGCCAATGCATAAATGCGGAGACGCAGACATAATAAAAGGCCAAAATTTCTGGCAAATATCCCAAAATAAAATCAATATATTCTAGAACGCTAGCGTGGCCTTTTTTGTTTGGAAAAAAAACAGGACAGAAAAGAAAAATGGGCATTTTTGATTTTTGCGGTTATGAAAAAATGCTAGGTAAGGAAAAAATTTGGTCATGGGATACATTCGGTCTGAAAAAAAAACTGTTGCATTCTTGAACAATCGAGAACATTTGCTATTATTTGATAAAGAATATGGGATTTCGAAATGCGAAGGATTTCACAACATACGAAGAAATATTTCTAATACTAAAATATTGATCAAGCTCCTATACTTGAGAAAGAGAGCCATTGTTGAAAATTATAGAAATAATTGTTCTGATAGTTTATGAAACCATTCTATTGTCTAATATTGAATCGGTACCCCGCGTTTAATTGATTATGTCAAATTTTAGTAGTCGAAAATGAGTTTTTGGTTAGTTTTGGTAACAAAGTATGATTCTACGAACTGAAGAACTCTCGAAATCAACTCTTTTCCATGCTGAAAAAGTCTGTTTCTCGATATATTTAATTCTGAAGTTTGAAAATTCAACAATCGCGGAGTAGCTATTTAATTTTGAACAATGTTGATTTCACAATCGATTCTTTCGCTCCATAGATAGAGAATACTGAAACTACAGTAGCTAGACGATTTTCTTCTGACATCTAACGTTATAGAAATCTTATGTGGATGTAGTAAATCTCGCCAGAAATACAGACAATTTTGGGCAGATAAAAACTTTCATGTCAATAATTGTCTGATGTATAGCACTCTATTCATCATTATCTATAGTATCTTTGCCATCTAGCTCCCCCCTTTTCCCGTCGTTGAACCCTTCCCAAAACGAACAAACAACGCTGACTGCTGCGCGACCGCGTTCGCATTGGACAAATCAGTCAATTTTGCAGAATATTTAATATTGGTTCTAACAGTTTACATTGTAACAGTAACATTTTTGATATTCCCTGCGTGTTGTGTAAGTGAAAAATAGGAAAAGAAAACACGAACATTGGATAATTTTAGAAGAAAAAGTCAAAATCAAAAAAGAAGAAGAGTCATGACAAGAAAAAGAAGCAGAGGTCGAAAATAAAGCCACCTCCGAAAAAAATAGTTCCTGATCCAACACTCACGCCTATACAAACTAATAATAACAATAATGTGGAAGTGGGATCAGCGGTGAATTAGGGATTCAACACGAAAAGTTAATACATAGTATATTTTAGACAAAAGAATCTGCACAACGTAGTGATAATGACCATAATGATCAAGCCAAGGATGTTGTGTCACTAAAACAAGCACCTCAGAAACATGTGAGTTGAATTAAAAAGGTGTATATTGAATTGATCAGTGATACGAAACTGAGACGCAAATGTTGTCAATTCAAGATTGGTCATCAAAAAAAAACTATTTGAAAAGCGATTTTAAACTTTCTGATTTGGACCTCATATTTGTTCGTTCAAACCTACAGATATGTTCACCACTGGATGACCTTGTGGAATGAACAACATTATTTTTGAGAGAGTAGAGATTTTAGGAGTTTTTAAATCTGAGTCTAGAGTTTAGATACATATCTGGTATTCGAACAATATATATTTTTGAGCTGAATATGAAAACTCTTTATTCAGAGCAGAGGTACACGTTTTACACAATTTAGGCAGTAGTAACTCGCCACGGCTGTACTTTCCGAGCTTTATAAAAAACCGAAATCTCACCCCTACGGTGTGTTACAAGAATTTCATACTCTCTGTCTAGTTCTAAAGCTTAGACTTACGAAATTTAAATTATTAGTGCATAATGCAAATTTTCATCAGGAAGAGACGGAGGACGAAGTGGATCTCACAAGATGTCGAGATTATACTCCACAAATATTCGGAGAATTGCAACATTTGTTCGATCTCATTGAATAATTTTTTGTTGTTAAATGAATAAAGTATTTTAATTGTATTCTTTACAATAATTTCAAGCACAGTTCAAAAAATGGTTTGAATGTATTTATTCTTAAGGAAACAAAATAAAATTAACAAAAATTCCTATCTACTTATTAAAATACAATTCGATTCACGGAATTTCATCTCTGAATGATCTCCTTGATTTATCCTTGAACGTATAATCGGGTTGCTCTTCCCATAGACCAAGATCTCTTTCGCGACTCAATTCATCCTGGAAATGTTTTATTCAGATTCGTGATTGACGTTACTGGCAATAGCGCTTTGAATGAGTTGTCAAAATGTCGTTCTGTATTCAGTATGAAAAGTAATACTCACCTGCTTATTGTAGTTGTGCTGCATCATAAGGTATTTTATACGTTTCCTCAATTCATGCCATCTTTTAGGTGAATTTTGTTTCAGCTTTGAATCGTACAAATTACGATAATGAATGAGTTTGACGAGTTCATTTGCCCGATGTTGACCTAAAATGTTATACATTTTAGCTCAAATTTTTAGAAAGTTTACCTGGAAATCCTCTCAACCAGGTTGGAGTATGATATTGCAGTTGCGCTGGATGTAAAGAGCCATCACCAAGCAAATCGATATAATCGTTTTGACCGAATCTCGCGTTCTCCACACTCCATGGTTCGCGAACTTTGAAATCTGGCCGAGCAACTGGGACTTTGCAATCGGGAATTCTCGGAAGTGAATCTACCCCGTTTTGGTGGTAACGAAAATTATAGCCGGCATCCGTGTATTTGGCAGACGATTTTTCGCGATCATCGACTACTCGTGGAACTGCGCTTCGATCATGGAATTGACGAATCGAAAACACGACGGCTCGCGACAAGTTGGAGAATCGCGGCACGCTTGTCGATGCCAACATATCTGAAAACAAACCTTGAGAGAAAAAACGGAAAAAAATCGCGACATCGTTTTCGAAAAAAAAACAAATATTTGGGGGAGTACTGTAGTTAAAACGAACATGTGTAGTGCACCGAAAACACGTAGCTCGACGCCGAAACATTCATTCATTTTTCTTTCGGTTTTTTTTTTGTTTTTTACGCTCGTCCGAGCAAGATTTGCAGACATTAATTTTTTTCTCGAATATAAGAAGGTTGAAGTCACAAATATCTAGTTTTAAAAAGTATGAATGTAAACCAAAACAACTGTGTAAGCATTCAGGAATGATTTTTACTGAATACATCAATTTTATGAATCAAGCAAGTTGTTTTCTGTCTAGTCGGTTTCGTTTAATATCGTGAAATATTTACGTTTAATTGCTTTATATAACCTGAAACTTCAAAATTCGACCAATGTAAATAATTTAGAATTTCAGAAATTTTGCTGAATCCAATTAAAATTTTCAAATAAGCTTCACTGTTATTTTACTTTTTATTTAAAACAAAAGGTTGGTCTTTAAATGAAAAAAAGCATATTTCTGAATAATAAACTGTGCAAACACCGTGCCGCCATTGTGTGTAACCGGGAATAGACACCGTCATATGCGCTCTATCGTAAAACGGCGTTACTTTGAAATTTTGTTCACTTGAGATTTGTGTCGCTTTGTACTTCTTTTCACGTTTTGCCTATTGAAAGTTATCAGAATCAGCTCAAATTTTATCACTCCTAAGATTAATTCACAGGTCTGTTGAAACTAATATAAATAAAACATGAATTTTTGATATCCGTCTTCAACCTGAAGTGATTTGCCTTTTTTGTATCTCGCTTACATTATCAAACTGTCTTTTGATTTGAGTAAACTCAAATTTCAGCACAATGATGACTCAAGAATATAATAGTCTTCGGATCGAAGAGTTGCCCACTTCACCACGAAGGCCTCCACTACGAGAAGTGCATGGTCAGAATAACACAATGCACACAGCGACAAAGTTGCAAGAATTACTTGCTCGTTTGCTAGAACCTGGTACGCGGAACGATTCGGATAAGCTTTATCAAATTCTCGACGAAATCAAAGAATTATCAGATTTTGAGCATATATTGTACGATAAAAGAGGAGGGGCGACACAAGAAAGAAGTGATAATATCGTAACACTCGAAAGAATGCATCAGAAGTAAGTGGTTTTTTTTATTAGCATATGCAAAAACTCTTGTTGTTTTCAGGTGCCTAAAATTTGTGAATAATCTTGTCCGTCCCCATTATGAGCGACATAGAGACTCGGAAGTTTTTGAAGTTCAACGACGATATGATTCGCAAGACCGCGAACAGATTTCTTATGCTGAGCACAGCTCGCGATTCCGAAGTCATCACAAGCATCCACCAACTCGTCAACGAGCGGAGACAAGTTCCGACGAAGAGTTTGATAATGACGAAAATGATTATTCTCGTCAGAATGAATCGAGAATTCTCCCACAATCACCACGGAACGATGAGCGAAGGGAAAGACCTCGAATGAAATTGGGTAGAAACACGCTCTCCAAAAATCGATTTAGAAAAACGAAACCCGGACAAAAAGCTTTGCGAGAAATTCGACACTATCAACAGTCAACAGATTTGTTGCTTGCAAAAGTAAGTTTCGAACCATTAAGCGATATGACCCGAAATGTCACATCTTCCAAAACTAAGAATATTTATGGATAGCTCCGGTGGTTGAAATGTTTTGAGACTTTTCTGTCGGTAGGACTTGAATTCCAAACGATTAAAATAAACTAAAAGGTGTCTGCCGACTTCAAAAGTCATGAAAATATCCTTATCGAAAATTGGGAGGTAAAACATGGATAAGTTCTGAAAATTATAATCAAATAAGGATTTTCGAAGTTTTTTATTGAAATGCTTTGTAATTACGATAACCTTTTTTTTTACAATTCTTGAATCTTTTCAAATTATAGAATAATATAGGTGCTAATATTATAGTTATAAACAGTCTTATTTTTCACCATGGAAGACTGAAATTGAAGGAAAAAAAATGTAAATATTACATTTTGCACTTCCCAATAACCTTCGAAAAAGCAGCTTTTCGGAAACATATTGTTGAACCACAAATCCACGTATTCAAGTGTTGGCCTTTTTTTTCGAAATTTTTTTGTCGATATAAGTTTCACCATTGGAGGTTGATTTTGCTATGTTTATAGTATTCAAAAGAAAATTCTAGAATCTTCGATGAAATTTTGTTTAACGATTTTGAGTCCAGAATGTCCTATGAACTTCAACTTATTCAGGCACCGTTCCGTCGAGCAGTAGTGGGTATTTTGAGGAAAGAAGCCACAACCGACGATATTCGTATTCGCCGCGATGCTCTCGATGCTCTCCAAGAGGCGGCTGAAAGTTTCATGGTTCAGGCATTTGAAAGCTCTTCACTTCTTTCAACTCACGCGAAAAGAAAAACGCTAATGGACTCGGACATCAAATTGTATCGTCGTTTGTGCCTCAAATACTGACGTGTTGTCCATTTTCAAAAATATAAGAGGAAGAAAAAAATAACCCATTCTGTAAAATAGTTTTTTTCCCATAGTTCTCCAAGAAACTAATTCCTCAGTTTTTATGTTTAATTTTTTGTCAAATATGTTAAACTCAAAAATGAATGCAATTTAATTATGTGTTATTTTTTTTCCCAAAGTTATACTTTTTTCGGTTTTATTTCCGTTGTCAAAGATTATCGTTGGATTAAAAATCGATGGTTTTATTCAATTTTTGAACATTTTCAACCTTTTACAATAAATTTTCAATAGAAAATATACTGATAACAATATCAGTTTTCACTTTTGTAGACCTACTTTCTTGTGAATTTCTCCAATTCTGTTTTTAAAAATTCGTTTCTTTCCAAAAATTTTGTTTTATGGTTGTAGAAACAATGGCGAAAACATGGCAACCTAAGCGAAAAAAAACTAATGCCATGTCCAAATCTGAAAAAAAAACCGAAAAATCAGCGAAAAAAAACGTTCAAAGCTTCCGCCTGATTCTCTCTGTTCCACACACTCTCTCGAGAGTACTGTACGAGGTCTCGACGCGATTGAACGAAATAGTGTGTGAAACAGAGAGAGTGCTTTGAACGTTTTTTTTCGGTTTTTTTTCAGCTTTGAACATCGCATAAAATTCGTTCGATTTTTTCGAAGTTGTAAAGTCTCGTAGCCTGCTTTAGCCACTTAGAAGAAACTCAAATTTCTAATAAATAAAGGTTCATTATTCAGCTTAATCTTTTTGAAGTAGGAAACCAACCTTAACATTTTCGAAGTTAAAAATTGTTTGTCAAAAATCCATCGCTGAATGTCATCAGAAATTGTGCACAAAATTTTACGCAGAAATGAGCTCTATTGGGGATGTAGAAACTACAGTAATCGCTTATAGGTTTCCAATTATGGAGACTACCATTGCTCATTTTTAAGTTTTTGAATCTGGGTTTTTATACATATAGCTTTCTTGCTGATGTTCGTAGTTATGGGACCAATTTTGATATCGAAAACCCCGAACCGTGTCAAATTCGATTGACCACCCGAACATTCAAAAGTCTTCTTGAATCGGACCTCAGGATCGTTTATGTTCTGCTTAATTTTTTGCAGAGTTAAATGTTAGGAATATAAATAAAAGTACTTTATAAATTAAAAATTGAAAGCAAGCCTAATTCAACTGTTCGGTTTGAAGCATTGTAAAAATTAATAAAGCTTGAAAAGGTTTTATTCGCGGGCTCGTTTCAAAAGAAATTTAGAAATCCGAACTGGGTTAATGCTGAATTTAAAACTGATAAGATGAGTCCAGGCTTGTGCTTTCGGGCGGGCGGCCCGCGGTCTTCTAATTAATTTTCAAGAATTAAGCTTTCGGGCCGGGCTCGGGCTTTACCTTAGAAACCCGCGGGCTTTTTAAAAACGAAAAATGAAAATGAAAAAAATTGTTTACCAGTCTAAAATAAAGGTCACGAAAAAATAATTCACGCATATTGTTTTATTCTGCAATTGTCATTTCAATCTTCGTCAAGCCCGCGGGCTGTTAATTTAAAAATGTCAAAAAACAAAAATTAAGGGCCCGCGGGGCCCGAAAGCACAAGTCTGGATGAGTCTGCTTATTTACGGTTTCGGAAGTTAAAATTTGAACCTCGTTTGCACCACCCGAAAAGCAATTATATTTTCTCTTCGTAGCAAATGGAACCATCGTTATCAGTATAACGAGTATTACGGATCATATGCTGACCTATACCTAGGCATAACATGAACGGTCATGTGTTGAAGGTTATTTTCGACCGTTCTTTTAAAAATCGGCGGTTTTTAAAAAAAAGATGAAATGAAACGAGACATTTTTCGATAATCATATTTTTGAACGTGAATTTTTCGTTATTTTGTTGTTAAAGAAATACTTTTTTTCAAGTGTTTCAAAAAGTCGCGAAACTTTTTGCTGTAGTTTAATAGTAAGTTGTTAATTCTCAAAGAATGCCACGTTCTTTATGCATCGAAAAGTAAACAACACATGTTTTATTTTGTTCTCTTTTTCTCTCTCAATCTCTCGCTTTTTCACTAGTAATTTTTTGGACACTAATATTCGTAAGTATTTTACAAATACAGCCAGCCAGATGAATGTATTGAGAAAGTGACCTCAATTGGTTCAATAAAACATTTTTCGTTGTTCTTTTCCGTCCTGTTCTCTTCCTTTATGTCAATTTTATTTTATTTTTTTCAGAAAAATATGGTAGTTAGGAAAAGCTTGGTTTTTATCGCTTTTTTACTACTGGTCAATGCACAAGTTGAGAATGATGATGCGGTGAATCCGGAAGATGTGGATGATGTTAAACCGCCAGTTGAAAAAGATGAAGAAGAGCTGAAAAAGGTGGAAAATATTGCGAAAGACAGTATGTTTTTGTAGATTTTTTGACAAAAATGTAAACATTGAAATTGAATTTTCAGAAACAACACCGACTTTATTAGCTGTAAATATTTCGTCAACGGCAACAATAATAGCAACGAACGAAATTGCGAATCAAACTACCAATTCAACCTCACCAAGCATTAAAACCGTAAGTGCTTTGTAATATTCAAAGTAAAACAATCGCCAAACCAAAACAACAAATAAAAGTAGTAAAAATATCACCGAAATTGGGCCTATTTTTTAAAGAAGCTCATAACAATAGTGTTCGCCCTTTCATATGTTTTTATTGTAGTTTTACCTCCTGGGCACAAAAATAAGGTCGCCCATAGTCCTTTGTTTTCTTTCATTTTATCATTGATAGAACTACAATTTCAGTCGATAAAACTTGTATCCAAGTTTTTTTTTGCAGTTTTTTGAGTTCATATTTCTTCTCGTAAAAGTCAGAAAATATTGTCTGGACTTTGAAGTCGCCTAGTAACAAAACAATTCTGAACATAAATATTTTGAAGTTTTTCTAAAATTTGTGACTGTTTCGAAAATATCACCAGAAAATGTACATTGATTATTCGAAACGAAATACATAGAAGCATTGAATTTTTGCTGTCGACAAAAAGTGTTAAACCTAAAACTTCCAGACCGCGGCCAAAACCGAAGCTGAGAAAAAAGAAGAACTTCTAACTGGAAAAGAAGAAACACCGCCGCCAGTTACCGAAGCTGTTAGCGTTGTTGAATCCACTGTTGTCGTTGCTTCGGTTGTCGATGCTGAAACCCAAATACCGGAAATTGGAAAAGACAAAAAAGAACCGGTGAATCCGGAAGATGTGGATGAAAACAAAACGGTAGAAGCAGCTGATAAAGAAAATGCAGCACCCGAGTTTGAAGCGAAACAAGAAGTTGAAGGAGGAAAGGGAGAAGAGGTTGGTTCTTCTAATACCTAACTGCAACTTTGACGAAACTATACTCTGAATAAAATGAAGAAACTCGTTCTAAAAAATTGTGTACAAAAATACAAAAATTCAAAGAAGATCAAACCACTTGAAAAAGTTTATAATAAAAAAAATGAAAAAATCCCATCGTGGTACGAATTCTCAAGTTTTGAAAAAAACATTATTTTTCTAAATTGAGCTCTTTCTAGGATCCTGATGCGAATGTCGATAAACCGGTACAAGATGATCCGCCGAAAGACGAAGCTGATGGAGCTGCTAAAGAAGATCGCGAGTCTCAACCAATCGGAGCAGAAGGGCTTCATGAAGCAGTTGAAGAAGCGAGAGGAAACCCGGCAGCTGGCGTAGCTGTGGCGGCAGAACAGAAGAAAGACTCGGCAGATGAAATAGATGAGCAGAACCTTAACACACAACCTATCGCCAGACCACACAGAATTGGTTCAAAGGTGAGAATCATGTGAATGAAAGTTTTTTACGAAGGATTACAGAAAGAATTCGAACCGATGCAAGGAATGATTGATAGCGAGGAGGATGGTATGGGATTCATGTCTTTCTTCTTTGTTGCTACTTTCTTGATTGTATTTGTCTATGTTTTGCAACATAATAAAAAGAAGTTACTAGGTAAGTATTTCTTTCCGTAAATAATAATATCTTCCGACAAAGGGAAAGTTCAAAAAAGTAAAAGAATCCCGAATAATCCACAGAAAAACGATATCATCGGGCACGTTTCAGATCTTATCTTTCATTCATAATAAACCCTTTCGATTGCCCATTCCTCGAAGATAAAATCTGAAAATATCCGATTCTAAAGTGTCAATCATTTGCGACAATGCTAATTTATATCAAATATGAGAACAGTGTGGGAATTTTCTTAAAGAAATTATAAATTAAATATATTCCTATTTCAAATAAAAACCATGCAAGAACGTGAATCAAAATAACGAACATACTTTAAATTTTATAGATAAGTACTTATAGTTATTGAGGATGGTATAAATTTTGCTGTTTCTTGGCGCAATCTATTAATTTTAGAACTTTCAAAAAAATTAATTAGAATTTCAAAAACTGAACCACAAAATACTTTAAGTTTTTCCATTTCATAAAATTTCATCATACTATGCTGAACACCCATTTTTTGGTCTCCTACCTGGAGATTTCCAATTGGAAAACATTCTGGAGGGATAAAAGCGCGCCCTTTCAGAAAACAGAATGTTAAGTTTTAAGCCAAGTAGATATGTTTTATTTGAGATAAGAGTTGAAGTCATTATCCTTGCACTTGTACTAGTTGATAGATCTAAACTCGTCATTCAAAATGTTTTCTTACAGGACTTATGTTCGAAGGTCGATCATCTCGAGGTTCTTCGAGAAGGGGTGGAAATGTGAAATATCGCCGACTCAGCCAGTCTGACACAAACTAATTTATTCATTCTCTAACTGTTTTTCGTGTAAAATAGTATTTGTCCAATCGCGAAATTCGATTTGGATAGAAAGTACATTTGAAGCTTTATTCTGTTGTGTTTGGGACATTTTTAGATCACTTTATTTTTGAATTTAATCATTACGGTTCGCCTGTGGAATGTTTTGTGCCTTTTTTGATGAATTAATAAATTTTCTTGATTTTTTGGTATGCATACTAAGACTTCTGAAATAAAAAAAAAGTTTAGAAAAAAAAAAACAAAATCACCATTCTGAATGTTGACCAGTGGATAGACTTTCGGATGATTATACATCAATATTTACAGGTACATTGCTACTGAAAATCTGTTTGATTGAAAGCTTCGAAATTCAAGTTGAGAAAAAATCGAGCTGTAAAACTGAAAATGACCTTTTGAAAAATTTTTTTACTTTTCAGTGAAAACTCATTTAAGAACGTTGCTATAAAATATGTGATCATTCCTCAATGAACAAACTTCCGACTACCTTTTTTTTACACCAAGAACCAATTTTTAAATTTAAAAAAAAAACATTTTTTTTCTCTTCTCAAAATTTTTCAAAAAACTGAAACTATAATAAAACGGTGTGATTTCCAGTTGTATTATATGAAAATAATTCATGGATGGAGGTCTAGAGTAAAATGGTATAAACTTCTGAAACCACAAGTTTTACTGAATCGCACCAAATTTTAGCTGAAAAAAGCAGGATCTTACTCTGGTTCTGAATTGATGTCGCTCTGATTTACACTCGCCTGTGCTGAAGAAATGCGGTCATCAATGGAGCGCGTGTTCACCATTTAATTTCAGCTCAGATTTTCAACCAAAATTCAATCATTCTCCCTAGATTACTGTAGTTTCAATTCTCCAGCCTATTTGGTTCCGAAGATGCCATTTCTAACAATAAAGTACGTCGAAACCACGTAATCTTTTTTTTCATTCTTATCATTTTTGCATTTTCAGTTTTTTTATCAACAATTTCCAGACCTTTGTATGTATTATTTTCCAGAACTAAAAAATCATTGATGTTTGATTCTGCCATGTTTTTTTTTGTTCTGAAAAATAATTCGAAAACCGCTTATTCAAATTCCTTTGTTCATAAATCAGTATAAAAAGTGAAAAAGATCACTTTGACCAATTCGAAGTTCTATTAAAAATCTAATAAGCCATTTAAAAGTAATTATATGAATAGTCTGTCCGACAGGATATACAAAACAATTCCCGTTTAAATCTTATTACATTACAGAATTAAATCATCTTCATCATGATATTCTTTGTCCTTTTCCTCATCGCCTCTGTTCATTGTGGAAATGATATTGCGCCGGACTTTTTGAATTGGATGAATGCACATTTATCCGCCGCCGAAGTCGCTAGTAAGTTTCGTTGGGTATTTGTGGAATGTAGGATAATTCGAAATATATGTCTATTTCAACCAGGTATGGTTCGAGATGACTTGACAACTGGAAGTTTCGGCGGTGGAGTATACAATGGCACCGTCCGTCCGGCTATTTTCGTTCATGGTTTGAACAATGAGGCCGGCGATTTGTGGGAAGTTCGCCGCGATTTTGTCGCCGACGGTTTCCCTGTCCAACGCACATTTGCAACATCTTGGGGAGCTGGAACAGAAGGCTTCAATTTGAACGTCAAAATGGAATGTGACTTTGTTCATCATGTAAGTTCATATGTCTTCTTCTGTTTCGAATAATCCATGTTTGTGTCCAGATCCGTCGATTCATCGAAATCGTCATTGAATATACCAATGTGACTCAAGTCGATGTCCTCGGTTATTCAATGGGTTCGCCAATTGCACGAAAAGCGATTCTTGGTGGAAAATGTGTTGATAACTCGACTGTTGATTTGGGTGAACCACTCACTTCTAAAATTCATTCGTATGTATCGATTGCTGGCGCGAATCAAGGATCTCAACTCTGTATTCTTCCGATATTCGATGTTTGTAATTTGCAAACTGGATTGACTTGTTTATCAGCGTTTTTGAATGATATCAATACAAAGTAAGAAAAAACTGGTATTTTTTATCTGAATTCCTTGAAAATTCATCGACTCTAATAAGGGAAATCTGGTCGAATTTGGACTTGTTCAGAAAATTTGAAGGTGTTTTGCAGTTAAATTTTGCTCGATGAACTTGATTCAACTCGAAAGGCCTTTTTTTAGAACTTTTCTGTATAGTTTCTAAATTTGACATCCTGTGAGTCAAAAAATCTAATTCGAAATTGAATTCTCTCAAAGTCATCGTACATCTGAAAAAACCCAGACTCAGAATCCCAGAAGTTCGAACGTTATACCCGGAATATAAAAGAAAACATTCTGTTTGATAGAATGAAATTTTGGACCCATGGACTTGATTTTGTCGAAAAGGCCATTTTTTGTTGAATTCTCTGAATATTTGTCTAAAATTAGACAGCCTGGATCGATCTGAGTTCGAATTTCTGAAATTTCTAAGATTTTTTGAAGTTTTTTAATTAGTCCCTGGTCCAAATTAGATTTTTTATTTTAGTTTTTTTTCCAAATTAGTTTTTTAATTAGTCCCTGGTCCAAATTAGAAAATTGTAAATAAAAGTTCGTACTAGGAACTGAAATATATTTAAAAAATTTTGTTTTCTGAGATCTGGTACAATATTTTTTCCTTGGTAAATATACAATTTTTCTCTATTTCTAGCACAAACTACGAATCCTCCTTCCGTAGTTTTGACATTGCTTCAACTGGTGACATGATGGTTGGATATTATGCATGTGCAAAAAAGGCTTCATATTTCACCGGTGCCGTTGAATATAAGCTTTATGGGTTGAGTCACACTGATGCGGAGTATACTACTGGTTCTCTTCAATTATCCCTTCTTCAACAGAATGCAACATCTTTCACTGGAATTTCGAAAAAGTTGGTTTCTCTTTTGGAAATTTTAGAGATTACTTCTAATTTTTTTTTAGGATTTCGTCAAGAGTTTTGTCAAAGAAGAATCCATTTTACGAGATTAGAAAATCGATTGGACGAACTGGAAGAGATGAAGTTCCCCCATCCAGTTCCACTACATCGAGTCCTTCCTTCTAATTGTATAGTTGCACTTTTGATCCATTTTTTGCTATTTCATTGAAATCGAAACCAAACTAGAGATAGCTTATCATTTGTAGTTTAGTCGCATAATACGGTAGTTTTTCGATTTCATAAAATGTGTTTCAATCTAGTTTATGAAGAGGCGTTCATTGCAACAAAATGGCAAGAAATGAAGTTGGACTTGATGTTGGCAAATGTATATCGAAAAAATTCAACAGTGATTTATAAGCGTTACATTAAGTTTGAGAAAATGGCATCAAGATAGGTGTGATCACGGCCTAAATGGTTTTTTTGGGCCACTCGCGAGGGCTTCAAAGGGGGGGGGGGGTATCGTGATTTTGCAAGTTGATCTTAAAAGAAAGAGCATTATCGATATAGTAAAACCCCCAAAGAATCTGGTTTTCGAGAAAAAAATGTTTGGAATTTTTTTTGAACGTATACGTGCTATTATTCCAAACATTCCAAACTAGGGTTTTACCAAGTCGAGTATGCTGATTAATTTAAGAACAATTTGCAAAGTCACCTTATCCCCCCTCCCTTTGAAAGAAAAAAATTAAACACCCAAAAATAGGTTGTGTTCGAGTTAAAGAGTACCAGCGACATAGTAAAATTTCCAAGGGAATTTTTACCGGAAAAAAACTAGTATTCGAGAAAATTGGATTTTATCATTTCGTTTGAACGTATACATAGGTCAGAAAAACGCGGAATGGCGAGTTTCTCAAAAAGAAGGTTTTCCTGTAAGAATTCCCTTAAGGGTTATACTATATCGATGGTGGTCTTTCACTTGAACACAACGGAATTCTGTCGAAGCTGCACAAAAAAAATAAATTATGTTCAAAAGTGAGAGCCGCATCGATATAGTATAACCCTCAAGGGAATTTTTACCGAAAACCTTCTATTTGAGAAATTCGCCATTCTGCGTTTTTAATCGCGGATACGTTCAACAAAAATTTCGAATCCAAATTTCTCGAATACTAGGCTTTCCGGTAAAAATTTCCTTGGTGGTTTTACTATGTCGAGGATACTCTTTCATTTGAAAACAATTTATTTTTTGGTATAGTTCTACAGAAACTGGATCCTTTTGCTGATATCAGTGGACATAAGAGTTGGAAATGTGGGGCCAAACAGATCAGTTCGAGTCAAATTATGAACAAATTTTTAATCACTATTTTAAGTGACTCATCCGCACCTGATTGTCATTGTACAAAGATAAAAATTTCAAATTTTCATGTTCAATCAAGGTGGAAATTTGCTTTTTGTTAGACGAACCCGCAAATAATGGAACATACATTATAAATCAGAGGTTAATAGTTTGGAGTTATCATCTTGACCAAGAAGATTTTCTGAAACAGTAAAATGTTTGAAAAAATACCTAAAAGTAAACATAAATACTGGATTGAGATCTATTAATTAGATCTTCTGAATCCAACTCAGTCAAATTTCGAGAAACCGAAACAAACTTTTAAAACTTACCTGAATCAGGTCCAATGAGATTGAGAAACTAGGCAAGAACAAGATCTAACTTTGAAATTTACTTTCATCAAACAAAATGCAACATGTAACCGAATGAAATTGATGCAGAATCTCCCCCTAGCCCATCGAAAAAAATTAAAACTTCCTGAATTCGAACGTGTCGTACTCCCGTTCTTGTCCTTCACAGACAAAAAAACCAGCTTTTTCTCTCTTTTTTATTGTTTTTTTGATCTTCATACTTTGTTGCCATATATACATACCTACAGTGAGAATAAATCAAATATCTCCTCTCTTTCTTCTTCTTTTTTTTTCTTCCGTTTCGGATTTAACCTTGACGAGTCAGGTTTATGAAATGTCTCAAGAAGAGTGCAAAACACATTAAGCATTCAGCTATCATTCAGAAAACGAAACCAGATATGAAATGTATTCTTCGTATTTTGGTCAAAAGATCGCTTCCAATTACACTGCAGATCATTTTTTCGTTTTATGAGATTATTATTTTGGTGATATGAACGCATTCGTTCCGATAAAAAAACGACTATCTTTGAACACAAAATCTGCAAAGAAGGAATTTGGAGAAAAACCGATATGATTGATGCCGGTCGAAAAAAAGGTAGCCAGTTTGGACAGAAAATGCTACATACAGTATGATCCTAGCTAGTTGGAAAAACCATAAATTCTGAAAGGGAAAATTTAATGAGACCAAAGATAACAACTATAATTATCTAAGATAGTTTATATGTTCGGTTAAACTAGAAATTTTAAATATGTACATATCTTGGAATACATTAAAATACCCATTATGACTCTTTTTTGATAGTTTATTTCTTCACGGGAAATTTTCGTTTCGAAAACTCGAAGAAAGTTGTTTGTGTAACAGTGATTCAGCACGATTAATCAGGTTGAATTCTGATGAACGCAGATTTAGAGCTCTATGGGCTCAAAAACTTTGTACAAGAAGGGTATGTATGAACACCAAATTCCGAGAACTGCATTTAATAATTACTTACCGGAATTAGGTACATGATTGGAATGAAACTTGAGTAAACAATTTTTCCCGGAGACTTTGAAAATTGTTATGTGATGCAAAAAATGTTCTTTCAAGTTGGTAGAAATATTTCCCAGATGAATTTTAGAAAACAATTATTTGGTGAAATTTCAAAATTTTGTAGAGTGGCTCAAAGTTGATACTTCAAATTTTGGTATAAAACAGACTAATGCAATGGTAGTCGATCCTAAAATTACAGACATTTTTGAAGATTTTTTTTGTAACATTGTGTTTGAGGCAGTGCGAACAAATTGTTTTTATTGCTGTAACTTTGGAACGAAGTGCATTGCATTCGTCTGTCTTTAAACAAATTCGGATTACATTCATCAACTTTCAGCCACTCTAAAAACACAAAAAAAAGTTTTTCTTAAAATGATCAGCACTTTCAGTATAGTAAAACCCCCAAAGAAATTTTCGCCGAAAAAGCCTGCATTTAAAAAAAAATTTTGGACCACGAAACACCTGAATTTCCTCAAATACCAGGCGTTTTGGAAAAAATTCCCATTAGTGTTGAAATGAACTGTTGAAGAAGTGCTCTTTCTTTTAAGATTAACTTTATTTTTCCTCATACCCTATTAAGACTTAGCAACAAACAAAGTAGCCCGCTTGAGCACGGTGATATTTTATATACCTCCCCTTCACTAAAAGTTTAGGGGTAATTTTGAAGGAAAAGTAAAAGTTCATATTCAATGAAAAAGTATCTTCGACATAGTGAATTTCTAAAAAAAATTTCAACTAAAATGTCTATTATTCAAAAACAACCTTGATAATTATCCAAAAACCGAATTTCAAAAAAAAATTTTCCGATACCACAGTTTTCGTTTAAAAAACCTTGAGGGTAGGGGTAACTATATCAGAGGTCAAGATCTTTTAAGATCGATTTGACTAGTTCGTTGTATTCA
Source organism: Caenorhabditis sp. 38 MB-2015 (assembly GCA_900536415.3). Taxonomy (NCBI): domain Eukaryota; kingdom Metazoa; phylum Nematoda; class Chromadorea; order Rhabditida; family Rhabditidae; genus Caenorhabditis; species Caenorhabditis quiockensis. Next base: position 84,199 of record LR551852.1, read on the forward strand.
TCTTGAAGGCATGCCACTCTGCATTTTCATTTTCAATTTTTGATGAAGTAAAGTTGATAAAATTAAATTATAATTTGTGGTTATTCAGCTATATGAATATATATTCCAAATCAACATTTCAAGAAATCAATGTTCAATTTTCACGCAATCTATTCAGAAATACGTTTCAAAATGATCTTAAAAGACTGGGATTTTAGTGTTGAACAGTTTTGTTGTTTTGAATTCTGTGCAAAAAATAGGTTTTCCATAGAACAAAAATTATGTCGATCCACAAAGATCGCCGTCTAAAAACCTTTGACACCTCTCACAATCAGGGGCTAATCGGCTGCGGAACAGCAGTGCCGCTACACTAGTTTGCAGCAGTGCTGCTGCTGGGACGCCGCAGCGCTGCTACAAACTGTAGCAGCACGCAGCATCAACTGCTACAATTGTAGCAGCAATGAGCGGTAGCCGCTACATTTTGTGAAAAAAAAATCAACTGGTTGTAGCAGCAGGGTAGCAGTGGTTTCGCGATTAAAAGGAGCCAATCAAAAAACACGTGAGCAATCGTGGAGCCGTTTGTTGAATCTATTGACGTATTGCTATTTAGCATGAGACTGAGAATATATTCAAATCAACACAGTTTATTAGGAACAAAACAAAAAATAACAGTTTGAAAACAAATTAAATCACGCATTTTTTTTTCGTGAGCTTCGTCCACGCTGTAAATAAAAAATATTTGTTTATTTTTCATGAAAGCCTAAAACTCATATCGCGTCTTTTGAAAACCACGGTACCATCATCTCCTGCTACAATTGTGGAACCACGTAGCTCTTCTCTATAAAATCAATTCAAAAAGTTAAAAAACAATAATCTGAACTAAACTCACAAGGCGTATTTCAGTTTTGAAGGGAAAACGACCTTGTTGAATTTCTCATAACTTCTACGAAGCGTCTTCAATTTTTTCTGCCTGACGTCGTTGTCAGAAGGATGAAGCGACCAATAGAAGCTGAATAAAGAAACACATATTGTGAATTGAGGTCATAGACATTTTTTCTTTGTGTTTTCATAATTGAGTGAGTTTGGTAATAAATTTTAGAATTCTATTAGAAACTGCAAGTGATCTCGAAGCTCGTAATTTTTTTCTATTTGAACGTCCTGAACTGGATAAAATTCAATGTGAAACGAACAAATAACGTTTGAGTTTTCTTCATCTTCAGACCAAAGCGTCCGCATACGAATCTCATTTTCAAAAAATTCGCTTTCTTCATAGTCTTCATCCAAATCTGACAAAAAACGGAGATTACATTGTCATATCCTTATAAAAACTCACCAAGGTGACGACTTTCCATTACGTATCAGTATTGCTGTTAGCCAAGCGTAAAACAGATCAAAACGGCAAAAAAATAAAAAAATTTTGGGAAAAATAAAATTAAAAAATCTGTCTGTGAAATGGCGTATCGTAGAAGTTCAACACTACGCCGGAGCGCTGCTACATTGCCGCTGCTCATTTTCAAAAAACAATGTGTACCGCAGAGCTGCTATATCTAATGAAAAACATGAATGTGCCTAGCAGCAAAGAGGCAGCGCAGCTGTAATTAAAGCAGTGCTGCTATATCGCTGCTACTAAAAGCAGCACTGCTATTCCGCAGCCGATTAGCCCCTGAGCTTATTGCATAATCATTGTGAGTAGGATTTTCAAAATCGAAGTTCCCGAGTGAAAAACCGTCACTTTATATTTCGACTGTTTAGTTTTGAATCGACTTTTTAAAGTTTATCGGTAATAATTCCAGTGTTGGGTGTCGCTTTAGAAAATAATACAAAACTTTTTTTTTCGTTAATCAAAACCGGTAAGATGAAAGATTCTTAACAAATAAACACAAAGTTTGATTTTTTAATCTACACATCTTTGAAACTTATTGATAGAAATTAAATAATGTCTTTTAAACCTTCTTAATACACACCCTCAAAACCTGACAAACTTTTATCCAACGCGAATCATTATCATGTTAACCATAAATTATGACAAATAACATCCACAGAAAAAATCACACGATGATAATTACAATTGACTGTTGATAAGTATCAAATCATTCCAGATGCTGTAGTTATGTTTTTTTTGTCAACGAATGCAGAAAAGTGTTTATGCAATTATCACAGAAAATTACAGTAATCTTATTTATTTATGAACAAAGCTAGAGAGAGAAAGTTTTTTTCCAGAAAAAAAGAAAAGATGTTGAACGTTGAAAAAAAGTGTTCATAGTGTGTGTGTGTGTTTATGTGTCATAGAGATCTACTTTTGGTAGAAAAACTTGATAAAATTTGAAACCGGTTCGATGAGGCCAATTGAAAGTACCTTTCAGATGTTTCTAACCGTTTCAGTACCATATAAAAAGTGACCTGATTTGGTTCGATGCAAAAATTCGAATCATGGTTTGACTCAAAATTTTGAGTAGTTCGTTTCTACTTTTGATTGAGATTTTTTGGGAGAATCTTAGAAAGCAAAGGTAAGTGTCAGAAAACCAGCTCAAACGAGGCCAAATTGCTGGTATCTCTCCATTCCTACCAACTAGATTCAGCATGTTTAGAAGAACTAGCAATTTTTAGGTATAACTCTCAAAGGATTTTTTCACCAAAAACTCTGGTTTTCGAGAAAAAAAAGAGTTGGAAGTATGAAATTTAGAAACGTTCAACCTATGCCTATACGTGTTCCCAAATTACTTTTTTCAATTAAAAATTTCTCGAAAACTATACTTTTCTGTTTAAAAAACGCCCTTAGAGGGTTTTATCTTAAAAGAATGCTTTTTGAACTTTTTGATTATCCCACTTCACTTCAATGAGTGGGAACCTCGCGAATTGTTAAAAAACTGTATTACAAAACTGGACTACTTTATTTCTGGAAAAGGTTCTCCTTGCAGTGAAGAAACTGGAGTGTGAACATCTGATCACCTATTTTTCTTATTGAAGTTATTACATCTGTTCTGTTGTTCGCATGTTTTCTTTTTGAACTGGATAAATCCATCATTGTTTTTTTCGTTTACATTACTACTATATTTAACAATGTTGCAAAATGAACATGTGTGTCGATATCAATTACCTTCAAAAGTACAATGTTTTATTGGTTTTAAAGGATCATATTTCAAAAGAAGCGATGTGACGCAAAAAAGATGAAAATGCGTACGACATTGATCTTCTATAATTTGAATTGATCTTTCACATTTGCCTAAAAGAGAAAGTTTTAACAAGATAATCGGGTAATACAGTATGATAAAATGTGTTACAAGGTATTATTTGCAAGACAATTAGTTTTTGGCCAAAAAAATACTGGTTTATTTTTCTTGAAAAAAATCATAAAACTTAAACAGGTAGGGTGGTTGAAACATTTTTGAGAAAAATTTTTAATTTATTACTTTTTTACATATGTTTTTGTCAACTCATCAGTTTTTTAATGAATTTTTTTCTCAAATGGAGATTTTCAAAATTCCAGTTTCAGATTGAATTCTACTCTTAGAAGTTTAATCTTTCAATTTTGGTATTTTTTGTGAAAATGGAGTTTTTTCCTATCCTATTTTAGATTCTCAAGTTGAGTCTGTTCGAATCTAATCTAATTTTGAAACGGGATCATCCAAAAAATTTGTGAATCAGGCCATATACTTTGAAAAATAGATTCTGATCAGATTTATTTAAACTTTTCTAGGGCTACAAAAAACAAACTGGGATTAATATGGGCTTCGACATTAACATGTTACAGTTCTAAAAATTCTTCGGGATTTCTGTTGAATTTCTTACATTTACCGCAGATTTGGAGTTTTGTTTTCCGGATCTGGTTCGCTTAATGATGCCAAAAAAATGAACCATGTTCTATTATCTGATCATCAGTAAAAACCTACTATCTCCTCTCGGGGAAAAAACGGCAAGCGTGTCGCAAGGCTTTTTCCTTGTCGCAAGCTTGCGGCAGTTTGCCGCAAACTTGCGACACATTTTTTCTGGCGCAAGGATGTCGCAAGCCGTGCAGTAGTTTTGCTGCTAGATGTCGCAAAGCTTGCGACTATTGGCGCAAGAACACCGCAAGCCTTGCGACAAACTGCCGCAAGTTTGCGACAAACTGTCGCAAGCTTGCCGATTTTTCCCCGGGCTTGCAACTGACAGAATTTTGTTTTTTAATGTATCCTAGATCTTATCTGATATTAGAGATGGAAAAAGAGTAAGTTTTACCTTGGAAAACTGTCACAAAAATATCAACTTTCAAAATCAGCTGATGTTTTGTTTTCTATCTTCGGTCCGGAACAGATTGTTAATTTTGATTAATTATAAAAGGGAGGTTTTGAAATTCACTTGTCCAATTCAAAAAGTCCAGCTTTGAATCCACTCGGCCCAATTTGCATCATTTTGGAACTATTGATCTTCCGGAATCTCCTTCTGGAATTTTAGAACACGAAACTTCCGGTTTTAAGGTTTTCAGGTTCTTACTTTTTTCCTTGTCGATCTTGCGAAATATTTATCTTCACATTAGTTATATTTGCAGCAGCAATATTCCATGATAAACAAATAATAAAAAGAACTACACGAACATCTACCGTAATCCATTATCAATGTTATCCAACAATGATACTACGAATCTCTCTCGAAAACGTGAATAATCCGTGTTTTTTTTTTTTTTGCAAGTCGATAATTTCTCCTTGGAATCGTACCTTTATCATAAAACCATTATCATAATCAGAAAACTAGACACATTGGAAACTCCGCCCAGAACACACAGATTATCAAATCATATAAGGAAGGTATAAAAGGTAGAATAAGTTGGAAGGTGAATAGAAAGTATTCATGATGATTCGGTTTGGGTTTGTGATTTTGGCAGTTTTGGTTAATGTGGCATGGTGTGGACACTCGATAGACCCCGATTTTATGCATTTTTTGAAAACTCATCTTAGCGCTGCTGAAGTTCGAGGTAAGAAATAGGGGCATCTTTTATGAGAGAGAGGATGAAAATTATTCTGAATATTTTTTCGAAACGTGTTCTAGTTCAAAATCGGAACCGGTCCGGTTCTGAAATTTTTTGTTGTATCAGGTCAAATACATGGATTAGTTTATACTCCAGTTTATGCTCCTTTTTAATTAATACTCCACATCAAGAGAATGAGTACGGTTTTGACACCAAGCGGACCATCATAACTTGAAAAGGTCCTGTTTGAACATACATATTTCCACCTCCCAATTTTAAATCTAGACCATAAGTTAACTTTGAAAATATTTTTGCTCGTTCCGAGAAACAACAGTGTTAGGTTCAACTTTTGATGTTGTTCAGTAGGTCTACTTTAGAGACCATTATAGTTGGCGGAGAGGCTGATTTGTAGAGTGACATTTTTCGCCTATTTTCCATAGTGCTAATTATTATGACCAACAAAATTATTGGTTTTATAACAACACGTGTGTAATGTGGTTAGCGTTCAAAGTTCAAACCACAAAGCATCTAAATTTTTTTCACGAAATACACGATTTCAAAATTTTTTTTTCTAAAAAATCCACAGTGACAATTACGTTTCCATTGTTAGAAACTTGTTCCTTTTCATTTTTGATGTAATTCATAATTTAGACTTTCGAGAAGTTACTTCAGGTACCCATAAGTTCATCCAAAAAATTGAAAAAGTAACCTTTTAGTAGCAAGTAAATTCGGAAAATCCGAAAAGTGTTTTTTAGTCACTATAACCCGATAAAACAAGTGATACACATTTTGGACCCGTTTGTAGATTACAATTAGCATGATATTATCATACCTCCAGAAATGATAATCTCTTAATCTCTCATTCCAACTACGAAAACAGTTTATTCTATCTCCTAATATATCATTAATATTATCTTTAAAGAAAAAAAAACCATTTTTTTTCTAGGAATCGTTCGCGATGACTTAACGACAGGAAGTTTTGGAGGGGGACAATATAAGGGAAAGTGAGTAATCAATCATTTACAGGGTATTCCACCAAACAAAAGGTTATTTTTAGTGTTCGACCAGTTATTCTGATTCATGGTTTGAATAATGAGGCCGGTAATTTGTGGCAAATTCGAAAGACTTTTGTGAATTCCGGATTTCCTATTCAACGAATTTTTGCGACAACTTGGGGAAAAGGAGTGGAGCAAATGAATTTGAATGTAAAACTTCAATGTGATTATGTGAACAAGGTAAAAATAGGGCATAACTTGTGTCTCGATTTCATTCAGCTTGTATCAACCACCTTATGTTGATAATTCAGATCCGTCGATTCATTCAAATTGTCCAATGGTATACCGGTTCTCGACAAGTCGATGTGATTGGTTATTCCATGGGTGCTCCTCTTGTTCGTAAAGCTATTCTTGGTGGAAGATGCGTTGATAACGAAGCATTCAATCTTGGAAAACCTATCACCAATCAAATCCGAACATTTGTCTCAGTCGCCGGAGCCAATCAAGGCTCTCAACTTTGCTTCTTCCCATTCTATGATATCTGCAACCCAATCAGCGGTCTTAGTTGTTATTCGAGGTTTTTGCAAGATATCAATTCCAAAGAAAAGTATGAAGCATCTTATCGAACATACGATATCGCATCGGAGAATGATATGATTGTTGGATATTATGCGTGTGGTAAAAAAGCGTCATGGTTTGCTGGAGCGCAAGAATGGAAATTGTCGAAATTGAACCATGAAGAGACGGAATATACGACTGGAAATATTCAATTGAAACTCATTAGAAAATGATGCAATCAAAGACAAAAAATGATCTGATAGAATTAAGGGTGTAGGATAACTATTCAATTTTTGTTTGTATATATTGAAAAATGAAACGTTGTTTGAAAAAAGACTTTTTTGGATTACCCATATTTTGTGCTTGGACGTTATGTGGAAAAAAAAATCTGGAATTTTTTTTTAAGTTTTCATTCTTCGAAAAAAAAATTTTTTTTTCAGGTGCGTAGTTATATTTATTTAATTTTGTTCTCACAGACCTAATTTTGCATGTTGGAATATAAATTTTACAAATTATAATTTTTAATATTTTAACCTATCAAAAATGTTTTCGTTATGTTTTTTCGTATAAATTATTATAAAATAGTGATGTACAAAATGGTTTTCTGAACGACCTTTTTCGTTCATGTTGAACTTGTCTATTGTGAATACGAAAAAATTAGATTGTGGCCTAGAAAACGCAAGAACCTATTTTTCTTTGATATTTTTCAAAAAGTACTGAATTATTTGGGTTTCTAGGCCATAATGGTTGCTCTTCCAATGATTTAATAATTTCAACCCTACAATATCTGGGTTTAAATCCGGCGAATTTTGTGTCATAAGCTAATTCAGTCGGTTACACGCGCTCTATTGATAACTTGTGTTCCTGATTCATTGATTTCATAATCGATGTCAAAATAGGTTTCTACATTTGACTACCTCAGAAACCTAGATATATCTGCGCTGGAAAACTGAAACTCAGGCTTGTGCTTTTGGGCCCCCGCGGGCCCTTAATTAAGATTTACAACCGGGCCGGGCTCGAGCCCGGCCCGTTCTGTTTTTCGACATTTTTAAATTAACAACCCGCGGGCTTGACGAAAATTGAAATGACAATTGCAGAATAAAACAATATGCGTGAATTATTTTTTCGTGACCTTTATTTTAGACTGGTAAACAATTTTTTCATTTTCATTTTTCATTTTTAAGAAGCCCGCGGGCCCCGCGGGTTTTTAAGGTAAAGCCCGAGCCCGGCCCGAAAGTATAATTCTTGAAAATTAATTAGAAGCCCGCGGGCCGCCCGCCCGAAAGCACAAGCCTGTGAAACTAGAGTAAACCTTATGCAAATTGCTTGACAACTTAAGGATGTTGTTTCTTTAGTTTATTGCCAGTTTCATTGCCGCTATATTCTTTTCCTATGACGGTTCTTCTAACTTGAAATCAATACACAGTGTCTATTCATCCTGACCACCTACAATACTTTCAGTTTCGCGAATGATTTCTGGCGAAAAAAAAAGAACTGTTGGGATAAATGATAGTGATTTATCAGATGATATAGAATCTGTTTTTTTTTTTGAGTTCGGAAGATCACACAGTGATCAGTGCGAAAAAGGTGATAAACATAGTATGAAACAATAGTTGGACGTACAGTAGCGATCAAAAGTTTACACCGCTTTAGTAAATTCGTCATATCTCAGCTCAAAATGGACCATTTGGCCCCATATTTCGCACAGTTTTGCTCAATGATAACAATAACGTGCTCCAGTTTTTGTAAGACCATATCTGAAAAATTGAACCTCTGATTCTTGTGGAAAAGATATATTTAAAAATAGAACATGGTAAACTACAATAATAATCCAAACTAATTTTGTGAGGATTTAGAAGAAAAAATGGCAGTCATATGTTATCCACAGTTTCGTTTTCAAGATCGCTGGATTCTCAATCAATTAATCAACCTCGACAGAACTCGGATCACCCCACTATTTGTGAAATAACAAGTTGTAATCACAAGTGGGCAAAATTTGATTCTAAATGAAAAACGCAACTCCGATATTGTGAAAAAATAAAACATTTTATTTACAGAAAACGTCTGACACTCGAGAAAAGTTTATTCCAAATTTGTATTTTGGTTTAATATTGCATATACGTGCTTCTATGCTAAAATATTTATCATTGAACATTCTGTTGTTACACTTTTTATCTTTAAAGTTTTGGATTTACGTGTAGTACTAATTGTAAGAACTAATTTTTTGAGTATGATAAATTTGTGGAACATTATTTTAGATCCAGCATACTATAACTTCAGAACCAAGTGTTTTGCTTTCGGTCACAAATTGATTCTGAGTGGTTCACGAGCTTCTCATCGATAGGAAATTTAATTTTTATATAACATGAGGACAACACATGTAGCAAGATTTCATTCAGCCACGTGTTCATGGTTCTGGTTCTATATTCTAACTTCCACTTTTCACTGTTTTTCTCACAAAACTTTCGCATGAATAACAAATATATACATAATATGATGATCAAGAGGTCAAATTCTATAAGCCCGTTTATAGATTTTAGGTGAACGTTGAATTTATGAACTCGCGAACGTCCAAACTGATGAAATAGAAAATTAGTAAAAAAAAAACAGAATTGTCATTGTTATTAAAGAGGTGGCCTTTATTCGCTGAAAAATATGTCTGAAAGTTGTCGTCATCGTGTGCGCGTAAAATGTGTGCATAATTTTTTTGAAAATAATCACGCGTGTTTTCAATAGAGCAAACTTTCTCCATCAACGAACAAACCGGTCCGCTTTGTGTTGCTCTTCAGCCTATTCAGAAACTCAAAGTGAATCAAGACAACTCCTTAAAAACCAAATACTTTTTGTTATGAAAAATAAAACTACAGTAACCCGATGACATCAATTTTCCTTCTTTATATATTAATCTTTATAAAATAACTTGCTAATCTTACCTATTATTGAAAATGGAATAACTTGTTTTGACTTTCTTCATAACTTTTGAAACTGAAAACCGAGCATCTAAAGAATTTTCTAATGATAATCAGTTGAAGGATGAGAATTCACTGTCAATAATTGAGAATCACATTTCTCCTAAAAAGTGTAACGACTCCACTAAAACGTAAATTACAGATGAATATTTCAAGAGTGAATCTAGCAATTATCCAATCCTCGGATTCTCTTATTTTTAGATTTTTTCTCTTTTGTTTTTTCTCCTTTTTTATTTTCAATTATTTATAACATGCAAACACCTGGGTGTGTAAATAATATCATTTGTTCGCGCCGATTTCCAGCAGCTTTCAATAAATGTCGAATTTTCCCACCAATCATTGTTTTTTCTTTTCTTTCTTCTTCTCACAATTCCAAGAGCTCAGAAAAAGAAGGTAAAAAATTGATTACTTGACCAAAAAAAAATGAATTATTTATCCAGTGATAATCCGCCTTCGAGCAGATTTTTTTCAACACTTTTCGTAGTCATTATATATATTGATATACATAGGTTTTTGTATTCATGTTAGTTAGAAAGAATTTGTCTCATAAATTATCGGTGTGACTTTGCTTGGTAACGTAGTCGCTTCTTTTTACGCTTGTTTCCATGTGTTTCGTCGTTTTCATATAAAAATTTGTCATATTTTGAGGGATTAAAAGTGTATATGATTTCTGATTTTCAGAATGGCTAAAAGGAAAGATGTGGAAAGACAAAGTTTGCAATTGGAATATCATCATGAAACTGATAGTAAGTTTGATTAATAGTGGCCCTAAAAATAACTCGTAGGTGATCCACCAAAACCTATTTGGAGAAGTACCTTTTTTTGCGAAAAATTTGTTTTCCAAAAATAGGAATTATTCACAGCTTACAAAAAATTTTTTCGTTAGCACAACTCTGAAAAAAAACATATACGTATTTCATCTTACATAGGTTCAAAAAAAACATTACATTTACAGATTTGTAGTCAAATTCACAGTATACATTTTTTATCACAGAACTTTAATCATAATCATTTTTAATCATGCTTTCAATTTTAAAACCGCAAAAATGCTTTAATATTTCTTGTAAAAAATCATGACTTCTGAAACTCATTGGACAAGGTTCAGAAAAAATAGAAACAAACCCAATTAGATTCAAAATGTTCATGATGCGAGTTCTGAAAATGTGAGTCAATGATCAAGAAAATTTTGCAATAAGCACTTTGAAATGTGTAAATTTAATTTTTGAATAATAACTCGCTGCGTGAAAAGTTTAAAAAAAAACTAGAATGGGACTACTGTATTGGGTAATTTGGAATAATCTGGAAACGTTGGTTATAAAAAACTTCAAGAGATTAACTTGGTAGATAAAATGGAACTGATACAATTCTATCAGTTACAGTTTGATTGAGGTAATTATGAGGAAATAGTCAATCTGAACATTGTGAAAAAAATTTAATGGAACCAGAATTCATATAGCTTAATAAGCGTAATTTTCAATACCAAAATTCAATAGTTTCTTCTGGCATAAGAATTAAAACAATTTCTACAGCTAATGTAGAGGGGTTTTATAGGGACCACTAGAATTGAAGCTAAAATTTGTAACTGAAAACTGAATTATTTTGATCATGACTATTTTCAATCAAGCTGTCAAGAAATCTCAGATTTATTGAGTTTGAATTTCCGGAAATTTATAGGACATAGAAATCCGTGAAATTTCACTCGAGCAGAGTAATAAATCAAATATCAAAAGTTTGATACCAAAAATTACTTTGAAACTGTATAAGTTATTTGCCAAACCTTATTGTGTAACACGCTATGAAGATTGATTCAAAAAAAATTAAAAAATTAGAGTCGGATTATAACTTCACATCAAAATCACTGATTTTGAAAATGTTTATGCTCAAAACATTTTTCAGTTGAACACCAAATGTTTTTTATTCGAATTCCCTTTAACAAAATATATTCTCCTGATCCCCTTGCACTCCTTCACCTCAGTCCACGAAACAAAAAGGACAAAATTAAACTATGTCAAAAGACTCTTTTTTCCCCTTTTTCAAAGTACAAATACACAAATTATCCCACTTAGCCTCTTAGTCAGTCAAGTATTTTTTTTGCCTATTTCACACCAGCGTCAAAATTTTAATGAGGTTCTTCGCCTCCTCATTCACCAGCACCGAAAGACGGGAAAATGTCGAATATTTCAGCATTTCATCGAAAATTCAGTATAATGGCTTGTATGCTATGCACAGTTCCATTCGTCATTCTTATTCTATTATTCCTTTATTTTTTCATGTTCGGAAGACGATGAAAACAAGAAGACTCATGGGAGAAAGAGCTAATCATAACTACTTTTATTAGTCAAAAAATATATGTTTCACTTATTTGCTTTGTTTATAAATAATAACAATCGATAATGAAGTTGAAATTAATAAATATTTATAAATGTCACATTTTTGTTTATTGTATTATTGGTAGTCTTTTCGTTCTCCTTCTTCTTCTTCTTCTTTCCCAGTTTCTCAAAAGTATATACATTTCGACATTTAAAGTAGGTCAATTTGTTTTTTTTTCGTTTCGTGTTGTTGCGCGAAGAATCAAAGAACTTATTCGAATTCACCGAAATTAATGATGTTTTTGTTTTTTTTGTCTTCCAATGTAGTTCTCACTGAATATCTATTACTTTCTATTTTTATAATCTGACGACGTTTTCCTATTTTTCTTCGTTTCTATTCTAGAAATAATGTTGAAAATGAACAAAAAATGAAAGGGGAATGAATCTATCGTAGTTTCTAAATAGTTGAAAACACCATTTTTTTAATTAGGCTAGTTGATTGTCGATAATTTAAAGAGTCGTGATGTCAATTTTTTGTCACCAACCCGAGAAGGATATGTCCCGGTATTAATTTTTGTTATTTTCGATTTTGAAATTTTTCTATATTACTTCGTCAAACGACAAACAATTTTTTATTCATGAAAACAAAATGAGGAACCGTAATTTGACAGATCACTTCGACGTTTTGCTGGATCTTACAGCGCTGAACACATTCGAAATTTTTAATAAAAAATTTAACCTACTATAAGCGTTGTTCAGTTGTCTTAAGATACCAATCTTAAGATACTCTTTTTTTGGGTTTGATCATGTCAATATGGGTTTTTACGTGCTTGACTACTCACATAACTGAAAATATTCACTTTTCTTGTCAATCTCATCGAGAAAAAACTAAGTACGGTAGTTTCAAAAAAACGATCAAAGACTTTGGGGAATCTCGGTATTCACATTTTGTTTAAACTATTTTTGCTGTAAAAAGCCTATTATTGAATTTTAAAGGAACATTCGTACATTAATAATTGGTCTTACGGAGATGAATTTTTCAAAAAAAAAAAAAAAAGATTTTTAACGAGACCTACGCCATTCGATTGATTAATCTTTCGTCGTCGAGATTCATCATTTTGACTTATCAGCCTACAGTAACCTTTACATTAATTGTTATGCTCCTTTACCTTATGGTGTTCTTTGGTTAGAACACATTTTATTATTTTTATAACCAAAAAACATTTTTTTTCCGTATCAATTACGATACCGTTTTCCTGTTGTTTTCACGCGTTCAGAAATTAGTTTAATCTGCGATTAACTCGATCAAAATAGGTTATAAACATGTATTTAAATTTAGAACCCCTTTCCATTTTTTTTCCTATACTTTTTTGTTCGAAATTGCGAAATTCACATGATGACTCATTATATTTTGTAATCAAACTGTTCTATTTTATTTCCGATTCCCTTTTTTGTTCTCTCTCTTCGAAAATTCTTCTCCCCTGTCTTAAAAAATATTTCCACCCAATTGCACAGCGTTTCACAAACATTTATTTTATTTTTTATTTCCAAGTTTTTCCTATTTCTTTTCCAAATGTTGTTCAGCACTATTGAATGCTTTGACCATTGGCACCTTTTTCAAATCACTGTTTAGTTTTTGCATCGATGTTTCACTTGGACACGCAGTTGGAGCAAGTGGCTCATTTTCATCGAGTGATTCGGCAGAAAGTGCGCGAGTTGAACGAGCCGTCGCCATTTCTTCCAATTCTTTCGCAGTTTTCTATAAAAAAAATTATGGGAAAATTATTTTCATAATTTCGAAAACACCTTTCGCAACTGAATCTTTTTCTCCGGAACCTTAATTGTACTTCCCGCCTGTAAAAACTTGTTTTTATTTTTGAACTAGAATTCAGGTTTTAACCCTTACCTTCTGTTCAGATGTCGACATTATTTTCACTGTATATTGTTTTTGAAAACCAATGAATCGAAAAATGACAGCTCTCAAATCACGTTGTCATTCCAATGAAAATTGGGTCACGTTGAAAAAAAGAAAATGTTTTTTGATCATTTATGCGATGTCGAAAGCTGAAAAAAAAACATCGCATTACTTTAGAAATTCTCTGATTTTTGTGTGGGCGTATCCCGCCCGAATAAGAGATAATTTGATGTTATCATTGGAAAAAGTTCAAAGTCAGTTTTAGGGTTTTTTTTGAGATTTGAAAGATGCTAGGTTAAACTAGATAAAAAATTTAGTATCCTGACCACATTTTTTTTGATCTTGGAATTTTTTATTTTTCGACAAGAAAAAATGATGACTTATCCTAAATCCCTGCGGTGGGCTTTTGATCTTTTTTTACTCTTCTTACGTAATTTTTTAAAGTCTAAAAATAGGGGTTTTCAACGTTTAGATGTTATCTTTTCGTTGCGTCACTCTTGCATGTTTTTTTTTCCAATTTCCTTCATCAATTTTCATTTATTGCGCATTATCAAAATCTTTATTTGCATATAAAAACAAATCAATCAATCAATAATTTGTCTTTTCAAAATCTGTCTCAATATCTTTCTGTGTCTTTTCTTTCCGCGAGTGCGCGCGTGTCTCTTGCGACCACCCATCCTCTTTCCAATTCCGACAAAAACTGACCGTGCGTTTATGCGCGCGCGACTTATAAGAACGAGAGAGTGTTTGAAACGCGGAGAGTCGGTTGTACATATAGACAGACAGGTGAGTTGCTAGAGATGAAGAGTCACCTTTTGAAAAAATAGAGACATACATAGAGAATGCGAGGCATGTATGTGTATGTACAAATATGCGCTCTCTATTCTCAGTTCTCCATTTTTCGCCTTGTTGATTTGATTATTGTCACCGTTTACAAATTTAGCTAAGCGCTTAGGAATAGGATATGCGTATTTTTAACGTTTTTAGAGTGAAACAAAGCCTGGAATTTCTTTTTTCACTGGTTTTTTTAGAAGCTTAACTTCGAATTATGTCAAATTTATCAATTTTCTCACCGTGCACTTTTTTTGAGAAATCAAATGATTTCAAAAAAAAAATTGAATAAAAATTAAGAAATTAAAGAAGTTCGTGAGAACTACACGAAATAACATCGCTGTGAAATATTTTTCTGAACTTCTTGTGTGTCTTCGAAAAACTACGATTTCGATTGTCACTTTTTTTGCAAAAAAAAACTTGCTGAAATGGTTGTTGTTGTTCCCAAAAATCAATTTTCCCTTTATGCATAATCGAGTGTTACAAAATATGAAACTATTTTACTATCACAACATGTTTTGTCTTTTTTCTTATCATTTATGACACCCACGAATCATTTTACTTGCACTTTTGAATTTTTTTCTCTCTCTCCCTCAGTTTCAATATTATTTATAGATGCTCAAATACTAATAATCTGAAAATATAAATTGGTCTAAAACGATGGTTCAAGAAGTTCATATAAGTATTGCTGAAGTTATCGAAGTGCGCGGTTATGGTCTAAATGCGCCAGAATTGCTGTCCATTGCAGTTTCGGCTGCAGATCGGCTGCCATTATGTCCAAGAGGGACGGTCTTTGATACGGAGAATGTTTTTATCACCAGTAAGGGGCTGATTGAGGTAAGCGAGTTATATTTTGAAAGAATTTTTCACCTGTTATCAAAAAATAGAGTTCTAAAAAACCACCAGGAATAATTTTACTTAGAGCACTTTATCCAAAAATTTAATCACTACCATGTTCTTTTTTCAAACTGAAAATTTTTGTACAATTTCATTTTGTACAACACTGTCGAGCACATACATAAATCCCTTGCTAAATTGTATTTCTTTCAGATAAAGACAACTCATACCTCAAAGGTTGATCGAAGTTTTGTTCCTCCCGAATGGTCAAAAGGTGAAGAAGATCCTCAAGCGGCTGCTGTCTATTGTCTAGGCGCAGTCCTTCGCGCAGCCGGAGCAGAGGAAGCATCAGATGTCGATCTCTTTTCCCTTGTCAATATCCTTACTGTTGCAATGACTGGTACTCGACCTACGGCTCATCGAATGGGTCAGATGGCGAGAAATCAACTTCGTGGAAGAGATCCGGCTTCAATGTTAATGTGTGTTTATGAAGAATTAATGGGTGATGAGGAAACGAATCAAATGGATGTTGGCGATTTGGATGATCTGGACGACGAATTCTTAGATGAAGTTGATGGTGATCATGAGAATGATGCGGCAATTCGCGGACAAGTTGTACTTTCTGGCAATAATAATGTCAAAAAAGCTGTCGAGTATTTTGAAGACGATGGGAGAGGTGAGCTAAACTTTATTCATTGCCTCTTCGATATAATGATTCGTAGCATCAACTAGAATTGAAAATATTTTCTCTTCTATTCTACTGTTATAAAATATTTTCTCATAGTTCGGGTTAACGTAAGGATTTGGCAAACTGTTACGTAGAACTTCCATCTTGCCATCTTCTCTTTGTCTAAATTGATCTTCACCAAAATGAGCGAAACAAATGTATCTAAAAAAAATTCTCAAATTCTATTTGTAAAATGAAAAAAACTCACTTTCTTCCTTTCGTAACTTTATCCATCAACACTTTAGATAACACCGGATCACCTTTCGTGAGTGCGTAAACCCATTTTTTCTGTTTCTCTACAGCCGCAGTGAAAGAAGTTGAGAAGTTGTGAAACACAAATTTATCACAAACTACACACATTCGACGACGATTCTGAGTTGAAGTTGAAGTTGTCTGTAAATGTGTGGTTTGATATCGAAAATATTAATTTCAAAACTTACATCAACTTTTGTCGCTTCCTCAGCCATTTCTGATGAATACTGATTATTTTATTAAAATTCAAGAAATCCACAAAAATTACGTGGCAAAAGCGTCACGTATATTTTAATTGACTTTGATACACACGTCTTTGTTTTTAAAGAACTACTGATGTTTTTTTTTGTTTACAGATACCTGTAGTTCTCAGTAGAATGCACTTTTTGGTTACACTGTCTTATTAATATAAGTGTCAGAAGAATCCCGTACAAAATATTGACAAAAAATAAAAAAATAATAGTTTATTTACACTAGTATTATCCATTTTCCTTAGTTTTTTCTTTGGTCTTTTCAGCTGATTTTTTAGTTGCCTCCTTTGTCTTGTCTTTTTCCTTTTCCTTTTCCTTCTCTTTTTCTTTCTCTTTATCCTTATCCTTCTCCTCTTCTGTCGGATACTCATCGGTTTCCGGTGTTACAATTGGATCAGATATGATAACCAATTGTGGATTCTGCTTCTCTCCACCTGGAGCACTAGCCGGAGCACCAGCAGCAGCTGGCGCAGCTCCGTCTTTCGCAGCATCGGGCTTCTTTTCTTCATCCTTTTTCTCTTCTCCCGCTGGTTTTGCACCATCTTTAGCCTCTTCTTTTGGAGCATCTTTTTTCTCCGATTTCTTTTGTTCATCTGGTTTATCACCACCTTCTTTTTTGCTCTTCTTAGATGCACCTCCTTCAGTTTTCTGCAGAAATAAAAATCTAGTTCACTTGTACCCAGTCTTCTTACCTTTGCACTTTTATCCCCAGCGGGCTTATCAGCGGCTGGTGCTCCTCCAGCAGCTCCATCTTTGTTTTTCTTCAAGTCTTGATCTTTTTTCTGCTTCTTCGCCCCACAATTAAACGCGAGCCATGTTGAAAGAGCGGCTATTGTAGTTGAAGTGATGAGGATGAAATTATCGTCAGCTAGAATTGATCCCATTTTGGCCAAACTTGATATTTTTGATGATATGCCTTATTGAAAATTGGAAAAAACTAAAATGGCATTGCCAACCAAATATTTCAATTTTATAAGGCAGATATAGTTCACACGTGAATAATTTTAGTGTAATGATTTTTGGCTGGGTCACGCTCAAAAAAGCCTATATCTACCTATCGAAATTTCTCAATATAAGTTATTCCAGAAGACGCGCTCACTTCAACCTCATCTGGAAATAGTACACAAAAAGAAACCTCTCCCTTTGGATATTATGATGAACCTCCCCACAGTAAGTCCAGAATTCTAAAAAGGGCTCATTTCTGAACATTGAGCTGTTTTAAAAATGGTTTTCATGTTTCAAATTCGAGCTTTCAATTATTGTTAGCACAAAAATATAAGTATTAAATTTTCAGATTTCATCGGAACAAGCTCCCAACCAATCGATGAGCACAAAGATAAAATCACAAATGTTCTGCGCAATAATTCTCATCATGCTGATAGAGATGATGAAGTAATTAAAGCTGACAGTCCGATCATGTTCGAAGACACAACTCTTGGCGGAATTGGTTCGCCGCTCTCACAGAGTACGCGGTTCGATGAAACTTATATAGAAGAAAAGAGTATTGACATGGAAGAAAACTCATTTGACAAAAAATCAGCTTTCGATGACAATTTCGTTGATATGAAAAAACCTATGATCTCTCTACAACCACCTACACCTTCCGCAACTAATAATGTAATAAATAAAAATCCATTCGATGATGAAGAATATGAAGACGAGGCTGATTTTGGAGGCGGAACATTGTCTGGAAGAGATCCGTTTGATGAAGACTCGGCTAGTTCGAACAACAAACTGGAAGATTTGAAAAAGAAGCAAGTATACTATAAAAAAGAGCAACTTGCACATAGATTGTCTTCATCGTCTGAAGAAATCATTGAAGCTACGATTCATGACGATGACGATGAAGAAAGTTTGGAAGAGGAAAAGAAAAAGAAAGAAAAGGTCGCACCCAAACCAATTCCATTCTTTGATAAAGCCTATGATGCTGATTTTGGTCAGTTTTCTTTTAAAAATCTGTTAGAAAGCATTCAATTCAATTTTAGATAATTCTCCACCTCTTCATCACTATAACGCAATAAATCTCGAAACCGGTCTCACACCATTAGAAGAAGCTCAGAGAGCACTACGAGCCAATAAAGCTCGTCATAAGCCATCAAATGTTTCCCTTTACAATGATGAACAAACTCGATCTGCATCTCGACAGAGACATTCTGATATTGCTGTTGAACCGATTAAAAAAGCTAGAAAAGAAGTTGAAGAAGCGGAAGCGGAAGAAGAACAATTTGAGGAAGAGGTGAAACCGAAACAGCCGAGATTCAAAAAAGCGAATGCTCCACGTACTAATGATGAGGATGATATTGATTCGTATTTCGATCAATATAAGAGAAAAGAGACTATCGAAGAATCGGAACCGACGCCTATTCTAACTGCGGACACATATGATGAGCCTATGAAACAAGGTGAGTTTTTTTATGGATAATATTTAGAAAACTATTAGTTTCTCTCGAAACTTAAAATTTATGAAGTTAAAAAACCGCATACATTTATGAAATTTCAGTTGGAATTTTTTAAAAACAAAAAGTTTTAGCAAGAAACCAGTTCAAGATTCGAGCCAGATTATTATTTTTTTTTCGAAAATAGGCCTCTGTATCTGAAAAACACACATAGAAAGGCCATTTTTCAATATCTGGCGCGCACTGTTCCGGCTCAATTTTAATATTTTCAGTTATATGATTCAGAAATATGAATTTTCAGTTAAAACCCTGAAATTCCAACAAGTGATTCGCAAAAACGCTTCTGTCTTGAAGCTTCAGACATATTCTCCAGGGCCTATGTGTACTCTCAGTTCGTATCACCATTTTTCAGTACTTTTAAATTTTATCAGGCTATTTTTACTCTTCAATTCCCAATATTTTAGCTGAACAATGTTTGAAAATTCATTCTAACTACGGATTCTGCAAAAATTGAACCTAGGGTCAATTAAAATGCATGAGCTTTGAATTTCAAATGTGTAGACCCCATTTTCCTTCTCATTGTTTTTTCAAACGTTCCGTTTCATCTTGGAAAAAAAAGAAAAAAAAATAGTCGTGTTAATTTGATTTATTTTCTCCTCGCCCCCACCCAACACCACAAATTTGTCCATCTTGTTTTCTTTTTTCTGCGCCTACACATATTATGCACTTTATTTGCTTCAACTCCAAAGGTTGCTCCAGTGGGAGAAAAAGAGGATAAAAATATGAAATAAAATAAACTTTTTCTTATTTATAGTTCCATCTGCTGTTGTTGCTGCGCCCGAAGCTGTTGTTGTTGAAAAAGAGAATTCGCCGATTTTAAAACGAAGAAATTCGCTGCTACCATCAAGAATAAGTGGGAGACAATCGACACGGAGAAGTGTGACAGCCAGTATGAGAGGAAAACGAAAGACCCGTGCCATTCCCGAGTTCTATGATTTGACAAGACATCAGAGTATTCGACTGAGAGCTCCCGTTTCTAAAAAGGTTGGTTATTTGGTTGTTTGAAATTATATTGAGAGATTTTTATAGAAACGTCTGAGTCTTCATCGTGTCGAAGACACTGAAGTGGTTGTCGAACTTCTGAATGGACAGAAAATTGAAGTGGCATGCAGGTCTGATGTTATTTCGCGAGACGTGTTTTCACTGATTGTTCAGAATAATAATATCAATGAGCATGTATTCTTCGGACTCTCATTTTTAAAAGGTTAGTGGTTTTCTTTTCATGATAATAGTCATCCTGATATCAGTACCTCCAAATTTCGCGTGTCTCAGAAAAACAATTGTCAAACTTTGTTATGTTAAATCTGAACTTGTATATTTTTACAGATGGTGAACATTTCTTCATCGAAGATCATCAACGACTCGAGAAGTTCGCACCAGCCGGCTGGAAAAGTGTCTCAAAAATCGGTGTCAGAGTTCCTTATGTGCTCCATCTTCGCTTCAAGTTCTACCCGCAAATTCTGGATTTCATCAAGTTTGTCATAAGTTTTGTCACTCTTCTATAACACCTTACATTTTCAGAACCGATGTTACCATGCACGAACTCTACCTTCAATGTCGTCGAGATATTCTAGAGGAGCGAATTCAACCAAAACGAGATGCCGCATTCGAACTGGCAGCTCTTGCTCTTCAAGCCGAGTTTGGGAACCGCCCTCCACCTGTGATTGTCGACTATTTTGATACGCAACATTATCTTCCCAAAAGATTCTGTTCTTTCGAGGATCCAGCGAGATTGAAGAGTATTCTTGCGGAGCTTCACGGACATTATGCTGGAACGCGGATCTCTGAAGCCAAAAACAAGTATATTCAGATTTGTCAAAGGCATCTTGATTTCGGAGCCCATATTCATCGTGTGTTCCGAGTTAAACCCACCAGTTCACACGGAGCTTCTCCTTTCGATCCGGATACCGGCTCGTCGTTATGGATTGGCATTATGCCAAAAGGAATTGCAGTCTATGAACAACAGGTTAGTGATTTTATCTTTTCGAATATGGAATGACATCACTTCTATTGCACGTACACGTAGCACGAACACTTTCAGAACAGGGATGCACCTAACATTTATATGATCACCGCCAGACAGGTATTCCCTCTTTTCTTGTGAAAGATGGATTCTAACACTCCCGTTTTCTTTCCCGTTTGCTGTGTTTGTCGTTTTGTGTGTGTTCCGATTCCCACCCATAACAATGAACGATTTTCAAATTTTCTAATCGATTTTTTTCTTGCAGAGTGGAATTCGAGACTTGATAACTGAACATTTGTGGCCGCAAACTCAGACACTTCAATTCGATAAGAAGAGATTTGTTATTGTGGCAGTTGGTATGAGCAACGAGCAGATTGAAAGCACATTTTATACGGATCATCATTCGAAGTGAGTCCTATTTGGGTGTGAGAAAATTTGAAAACATAAAAATTTTATGACTTTATACATAACAACTGTGAATTCAATTCAATTTTTTTTAGATCGTCATATTTCGTCCGTTTCGCTGCTTCACAACATCGCTGGATGATGAAAATGCGCCAATGGAAGAGTACTCTCCGTCACGAAAACACCATCCAAGCTCTCCCAGATGTTATCGTTGAAGGAAGAGAGGTTCCAAAAGCGCCTATTCGACGTGAGTTTCGAAGAAAAAATGCATGAGGCCAAATCAGCTCACCAGGTTACTGTATATTACGTGGCTTCGTTCAAATTTGATTTGATTAGGAAAATTTGACTGAACTTTGTCTGTAGCAATTTTTCGCTCAAAAGTTTCTATTCTCATATCAGAACAATTTTTCTTTAAAAAATCGTATATACAGTAATCTATCATTAGTGATAAATAACAACACTATTGTAATTTTGTTGTGACGTGTGTGTATATTCAGAATCCCTCGAAGACTCACCTCCACCAACTCCATTGTTGGACGCTGCTGAACAACTATTCACAAAAATGCCAGAAAAACCACATCAACGACCGACAGAAGTACCCCCACCTGCGCCAAATGTTGACGAAGGAATTGAAATTGGTTGGTGTTGTGTTGTACTTTCTACTATATTCCCATCACATTTTATACACATTGTTTTTTTTAGATTCTCAAGCGGAAAATTTCGAAAGATTGAGTTCGAACGTCAACGGAAACGATTCACCGCGCGGTATGCAGTTCGATGTTCTTCTCATCAAGGATCCAGAATTCGGTCTTGGTCTCACTTTGGTGGATGGAAATTTGAATGGCGTACCTGGTGTCTATGTGAAATTGGTGGCTGAAAATGGTGCTGGAATGAAAGCGGTAAGAGTGAAAATGAATCATCGATTTATTCCGTAAAGTATATAATCAAAAAGTCGCATTTCATAAGGTGATATATGATGAAAACTTATCATTGTTGGACTGAAATTATCGACTCCTTTCAAACTTGGGTAATATGAATTCTGACGGGGAAATGCTTGAGAATACATTTCGAATTGTTCCAATGGGTGAAAATGTTGAATTCTTTCGGAGCCGTAGTTATCTCGAATATCTTCGGGATATATACCCATATGATTTAGACATTTTGCTATCTCCTGATCCTCTTCAGCGCGATGATGTTCTGGACACTTTTCTGGGTCTAACATCACTTCATTGAAGGCTTCTAACGTTGGACGAGACATTATATAGGCAGAACCGTCGGCGAATCCATGAGACTGTGAAAAACAAAATAAAGTTGAAAAAGCCCCAGAAATAAAAATATAGCTTACTGTGAAAAATCGCCATCGATATCCGTAGAAATGTGGTTTTTCTGGTGATTTATCGTCTAGAAAGGAACGTAGATTATGAACTAGAATATAAGCATCGTCATCGGCTCGAAGATACCAATCGTATTTTTTTTTCAGTTTATTGTTGGCATGTCTGAAGTTATTGAAAATTAGTTCCAAAAACTATTTCAAACCTACTTGAAAATCCTCCTAATCTTCTCCCAAGAGTGATCTCTTGAGTTCAATGAAGGCCAATAAATATGAGGTATATTATTGTCCATTTTTGAATCGGTAAAGAACAAGAAATCATCACATCTTTGAGCCCATGTTTCGAATATTGTTTGTGCGCGAGTACCATGACTTGGAGTAGCAGTATGAATCAGACATAATAAACTAGGTGCGGCGCTAATTTTTTGTATTGTTAAAAAAATCGAAAAGAGAAATAATATAAACATATACGAAGAAACACGGGAGAAAGATGTGTGGAGAAAAGAGGTGAAATGAGCGATATTATCGCGAATATTTTGTTCCTAATGGGAAGTGATGCTATCTATGGGGGTTTCGGAAAAGTTGGTATAGTTAACCGGTTTTTTGTCTGTCACTTTTCTGACCGAATTTCCGACCGCATATAGTTAGAATACGTGTATTTGACAAATCCGGTATCTAGAAAAATCTTCTAAAAGTCATAGAAAATCTGAAACAGTCAATCATAAATGTTTTTTCGTTTAGCTTGTGCCTTGATCTTCGTACCCAAAGTTTTTCTATCAATAAAATGTTTTACATTTTCAGGGAATTTGCGTTGGCGATCGCCTCGTCCGAGTTGGCAATGAATCTCTCGAAGGTGCCGATCGTCTTCGAACCGTTGAACTTGTCAAACAATGCGGTGAACGGGTTCCGATGACAATCGCGCGACTTGATGGATATATTCGTCATCAGCGCGATGTTTCAAACGAACTGCTCGCCGCTGCCGCAAGAAAGAAATCTACTGATTCACTTGGTGTGCAAAACGCGGCTGCTGGACAATCAAGAACCCCTCCTGCACCACGAAGAGCTGCCAATCGACGACAGAGAGCTGTCAGTGATTTTGGAGCTATTGGTGATGCACTTCCCACTCTTGATGGTGACAATTTGATTGATATCAAGGCCATCTCCGGGTTAGTTGTCTATCATTAACATTCCAAGCTTCTTTGTTTTTTTCAGACTTCACCTTGATGAATCCGACGAGGAGAAAGGTGAATATCGTTTACCAACCACTTCGATGTACGCATTCGACAGAGATGATGATTTACAAAGATCGACGAAGGAAACAGCGAAACCAGAACCAGTAAAACCAAATGAGCTCAGAAAATATAGATATGCTCGGAGATCAAATTTGGAAATCGCTGAAGAAATGGAAGAGGAAGAAGCGGCTGATTCGTCAGATGATGATGATGGAAATGATCATTCGAAGCGGGTTATTGAAGTTGCGCTGGAACGAAATGAAAATGGATCACTTGGTGTTCAAATAGCTTCTCTGAATGGAAGGGTTTGCATAAAACAGTTGACGTCTGAACCAGCATTATCTCATCCTGATATTCAAGTTGGAGATGTTCTATTATATGTGAGTATCAGTTTTTACTTTTTTTTTTCTATAAAAATGTTCCTGAATTGAGTCTCAGTCTCAGTCTCGTTCCCAAGTTCTGGCCCCTTTTTATGAGCCCAAAAAACCTACCAGTCTAAAAAATGTGTTTTTTGACCTCAAATAGTAGAACATGAAATTCAGTCAGCTGTGTAAATATCTGTTTTTTTTAATCACAGAGGACTAGTGAGAATACTTATTTTTACAGGTTAATGGGATCGCTGTTGAAGGAAAAGCTCACCAAGAAGTGGTCGCAATGCTCCGAGGTGGTGGCGATGTTGTCACTCTTGGCGTACAACGACCATCTCCACAATCCTATAATGACAGCAAAATGTCGACGACTTCATCGTCATCGCAACTTGTCTCCGTTATGTTGCAGAAAAGACCAATGGGAACTTTGGGTCTTTCTCTCGCCAAGCGTACCATGAGCGATGGAATTTTCATCCGAAACATTGCTGATGGTTCTGCTGCCTCTTCTGAAGGTACTCTTCGCGTTGGCGATCGACTCGTTTCGTTGGATGGCGAACCGGTTGAAGGACTAACTCCATCTACGATTTTAGAAAAGCTCAAATCGGTTCAAGGACCAGTACAAATCACAATTACTCGGGATAATGCAGATCGATAACTTTTTACTCTGATTTCTTCTACTTTTTTCAACCGGTTTTGTTCGAGTGATTCTTTAGCCATAACGAACTATTATTGTTGCCTTAAAGGAGTTGTTCGACTTCACTATCACATGTCACAAGTCCATTCTTACGGGCTGTTCTCAACAAAAAATTCTTGTGCAGTGAAAAAGGACAACTTCTTCTTCCCACTCCTGTTTATTTATTTGCAAATTTACTTACGGTAATTCTCCAGATAGCGCTCAATCGACATAACTAACACACATTTTATTAACTCGTATTTTATTCAGTGAAACTGTGATATTTTGTTGGTTTATTTTTGAAGCTAATAAATCATATAGGTTTTGTTGAAATTATTGAAACTTTGAAAGAGTCGAGAACGGGA
The DNA here is from genome assembly GCA_900536415.3 of Caenorhabditis sp. 38 MB-2015. NCBI lineage: Eukaryota > Metazoa > Nematoda > Chromadorea > Rhabditida > Rhabditidae > Caenorhabditis > Caenorhabditis quiockensis. The sequence continues at coordinate 109,556 of LR551852.1, forward strand.
ATGAGCAAATAAAAAATGTATGTAGGTTCCTATTTTCAAATAGAATCTGCGGCTAATGGATGAAGCAAAAAAAAAACCAAGATAAACTGAAATTATTACATTCAACTTTATTGCTGAAAATTTAAAAAAGTATTGTCCATTTCAACTTTCTATTCCTTTCGCTTCGAGATATTTTGATCTACAAGTGTCTGATTCTCTTGTTTTTATGCACTATTTCGTCTGGTAGATCAAAAACCCTAATTTTGCGAAGGTAATAGAAAACTGAAATGAACAATATGACTTGGGGAAGATGGATCATTATGTATTCTGACAATCTAAAAGAATTTCAAGTGAATCTATATCTAAAAAAATGTTGAAATAGAAACTATGTTATAGCATGATTCTGGTTTGGAACGATTCAGAAGCGGGTGAAAAATGTTTCACCCAACAACCTGAAAAAATCAAATCGCACTAGTTGCGGTTCTAAACTCTGTTGTCCGCCGCCGGCTTCGCCGTCGTCTTTCTTCTGGGTGTGTTAGCAATAACCGAATTTTCTTTTTTTAGAATGAGAATACTTCTCAAATTAAAAAAAAAATAATGTGTCAGAGATGTCAACATGGATCATAGAAAAACCTAAACAAACTTTGAAAGGTTGTGAAATAAAGACGATAAAATCAAATCAATGAACAGAGCTCGGAAGTTGAAACTCAGACTTTTGAAACTTTAGAATCACTTTAAACTAAAAAAAAAGCCCGAAATTAAAGGATTTTTTTTAATGAAATGAACTTACATGCGTTTTTTTTAAATTTAGAATCAATTTTTTGAAAACTATGCTTACTCTTCATTGTCAGAGTTTTCTTTCAGAACTGGTGTAGTACTTCTGAGGGAGTGTACTTAATTAAAAACAACATTGCTCTGTAGAAAATTTGTTCTACATATGTATGCAACCGAGATTTGAGATTCCAAAAGTTTTAAGTTGAGTTTTCTTTTTTTCTTTTTGAGTTGAGTTTTCCTTCATCATTATCTTCACTTCGCTGAACCTCGCTTCTTTTTTTTATCGCCTGCGTTTTTTCTAAGTTTCGATTGACTCCGTTTCTTTTTTCATTTGAGGTTTGGCGAAAAAAGGAGTAAAATTTCATAAACGAATTTGCTCAACCGCAGCGATTTTTAGCTTATAAAATATTCAAATTCAGAAACTTGGATGGTTTATGAATAGGTTCACTTAAATTGAGTTGGACCTGTTTTTAGAGCTCTACGTCGATTCGCAAGTGAGAAATTGAAACACTCGACGGGTTTTGTGAA
>LR551853.1:0-112800 GCA_900536415.3 Caenorhabditis sp. 38 MB-2015
GTTAACCAGTCGGCCATGGAAATTTTCACTGTTGTACTTCTCTCGGAAAACTTTTCTCTGCGTCTCTCTCAATCTCGTCAATTGCATGCTGACATGACGTGTTACACCAATCCATAGCAAATTTGATGCACAATTCATTCCGCACATTTGGAAACCAAGACAAGAATTGTATCTTATCTGAAACACCAAAAACTGATCTCAGTCAGTATGGTTTTAGTGGATTCACCGTTTACTCTTATTTCATGTTTTTTTCGAATAAAATACATTATTTTAGGGTTTTCTATGGTGCTGAAAAACCTAGGGTAGGAATTCTCAAAGGCGCATAACTTTTCTCTGAGCAGCTTGTAGCAAATCTCAACATCAGGATCATGATCAGAAGGATTGATTTAGTATGTATACAAGTTTGATTTTCAGTTTTGTCAATTTGTAATATCCTCTTTTCATAATTTTGTTTGTTACTCAAAACAAAATTCACATTTACATATGTTCTCATTCCACATAATTCCCTGTTTGTCTTGCACTTTCTGTTCCCCCGGCAACCAACTCCAAAAGGATCAAGCAGAAAAGGAGGATAATCACATATTTCGAGCCCATGTTATTAGTCACATCTTGCTCTTTTTCCTCTTTTCTCTTTTTTTGTTTATACTAGGTGCAGATGGGCGTTTATTCATTTTGTTGTGATGTTGAAGATCTTGTAACATTTTTTTTTTTGCATTTCAGACTTGTGTGGAACTATGGTTTCGCCCGAAGAACGAGATGCTATGAAAGCTCAAATTGTAAAAGACGCAATGTCTGGTGAGGGATACTCCGATCAATATATTCGAGGTTATCTCCAATCCGATGATTATCAACAACACAAATCGGGAAGATGGTCGCACGGACGGGCTGATTACGTACCTTTTCCGGAATTCGAAGCGGAACATCGACAACAGTTGGAACGTATCTATAACCTATTGTTGATGGGGAGTAATATGGAAAGGGGAGCGGCGTATTCAGAGCTGGAAGGATCGCCAGAAGCGATGAAGGATTTCTTGATGGTGAGTTTTTTTTTTGGTCTTTCTGAATATCACAAAAATGTGTCTCGAAATGGGTCCATCCCAAAACAATTAGAAAACTATCATTGTGATTTTTATTGGGCCAGGTTCAAGATTTGTCCGGAACATAATCGGACTTGTAGAAAGTGGTTCTGACCAGTGTTCCGAATCGAATAAAAAAATCCACAGTCCAATATTTGAACACAACATGATTCCCAGAGTAATCTTTTTTTTTGATCGAGTGAAACTGGATCACAACTCAAGTCAAAACAAATCTTGGACCAACTGATTTACTCGGATCGAATCCATTTTGATTCGGCCCGACAAGTTTCAATCCGGATCATGACCCGAGTCGTTATTGATCCGTTTCATTCGATTCGGATCATAACTCGATCCGATCTTGATCCGATCTATTCAATCCGGGTCACTTTTCCGATCCGACCCGATCTATTTTCGATCCGGATCAGAGCGAAAAAATAACTTTATGACTTGAAAACGAGTTTTTAAAATTCATTTCTAGTTTTTAATTCGTGAAATTAATTAATGAATTTCGATCCGGATAACGACCGGATCGGAAACGTGACCCGGGTTGATTGGATCGGATCAGAATGGGATCAAGTCACGATCCGGATCTAGTAGAACGGATCAATAACGGATCGGGTCGTGGACCGGGTCAAATGTTTTTCATTGAAAAGGAATCGGGTCATGATCCGGCTCGTTCCAAAACGGATCGAGAATCTTATCATGGCATTTTTTTTAGTACTGAACCGGATTTACACGATCCGGATTGGAACCCTGGTTCTGAGAGTTCAAGGCTAAAATTATTACTTCAAAAAACAATTTTGAAACAAATATTTTTCCACCCAGAAGGATATCTTCAAGCGTTTAAAACTATGCAAAATATGAGCCCAAACGGATCATTTTGAGCCGAGTTATGATGATTTAAAAGAGGCTTTTTGTAAAAAGGCAACTTTTTCCCACAGTCTCCTACAAAGAAAAAGTCATAGTCTTCGATTGGGCTCAAAATTTTTTCATGAAAAGCCCCATGGTTGATCACTATTGTGCACATGTTTTTTTGACGAAAAAACATTTCTCCGGTCTGGGGTGCACCGGTGAAGACAAAAGGGGCTATTTTTTCAAATGACCGTAACTTTTTTCTCCGTCAATATTTTTTCATGTTCTCAACGCAGTTTTAACGTGCACAACAAGGAGTCAATTTTTTGTGTCGAAATCAAAATCAAAGAATTTCTCCTAAATACAGAAACACTTCCAACTGAAGAGAAAAAGTTGATTTTATGGCCTTGAACAGCAACGGGTAACTTAGTAACCAGTTTCAAAAGATTCCTCACACCTTTTTACGTATGATATGTAAAAATGAAAAAAATAAACGGGGCTCTTTTTGAGAAACAAGTACCTGAACATGTTCAACTCAGTAAAAACACCATTTTTCACCACACAAACGCACACAAAATCACACACACACAAAATTTGTTTTCTTTTTTTCTTGATAGGTTCTGTTTTTCTAAATATTTGGAAAGTATTTGGATGTCGTAAAATTTTTTTAAAAACAATGGTTTGTAGAGAATTTCATGCTGAACAAATTGGTATATGAAACTACTCACAAAATCTCCAACTCGCCGAGAAAATTGCTATTGAAGTTACTCTTTTTTCTAATGCTTGATATTTACTTCAAGGAAGACAGATTGAAAAATGAAAAACATAATCTTGTAGCCCTTTTTGAGAGCTTTATTTTCATATACTTGATATATTATTTTATCATTCGTATCAGTGAGTTTATAGTATCAAAACGTAATTGTCTTTTTCACACATGTGTGTTGTGTGCACCCAAACAACGCATCATTGCAAAAGCTTCTAGTTCAACAGTCTTGTTATCTAAAAATTGAGCAATCATATAACAATAAATTTCTTGAAAAGAGCTACAAGATGTTACTAATAATTTTTTGATCGGAGTTTTTTGAAGCGAATATCAAGCATTAGTAAAAAGAGTAACTTCAATAGCAATTTTCTCGGCGAGTTGGAGATTTTGTGAGTAGTTTCATATACAAATTTGTTCAGCATGAAATTCTCCACAAGCAATTGTTTTAAAAAAAATTTTACGACATCCAAATACTTTCCAAAATTTTAGAAAAACAGAACCTATCAAGAAAAAAAGAAAAAAAAGTTTGTGTGTGTGTGGTTTTGTGTGCGTTTGTGTGGTGAAAAAGGGTGTTTTTACTGAGTTGAACATGTTCAGGTGCTTGTTTCTCAAAAAGGGCCCCGTTTTTTTTTCTAATTTTCACATATAATATGTAAAAAGGTGTGAGGAATCGTTTGAAACAGGACAGTAAGTTACCTGTTGCTGTTTAGGGCCAAAAAGTTAACTTTTTCAAGCCAACTTAGTGTCATTTTGTACTTAGGAGCCGTTCTCCAATTTAGGTTTCAACATAAAAAATTTACTCCTTCCCATATACGTCAAAACCGCTTTGACGGAGAAAAAAAGTTATGATCATTTGAAAATTTGCCGTTTCTGTCTTCACCGGTGCACCGCACACCGGAGAAATTTTTTTTCGCCAAAAAACATGTGCACAATAGTGACCAACCATGAGGCTTTCCATAAAAAAAATTTGAGCCAAAAAGGAGACCATGATTTTTTTTGTCGATGGGTTTTTCCCTTATTATTAAATGACTGTGCTCACATGAACACATAATTTTCCAGAAATGCTTGCCATCATCCAACATCTACCCTAACATCCCGGAACACTACTTTCCATTAGGAGCACCATATCTCCTCCAAATCCAGAATGCCTACATGTACAAGTCCGAGTTGGTGAGTGTCCACGCCGCGCTCAGAGCTGCCGTATCCAAAGAGCAACGCGAAAAAGTTGTTGATGATGTGGTTGCCAAACCATATTTGCTCATGGAGTTTTTGAAGGTTTGTATATTTTTTTAGCGAAGATAGAAAAATGAATCTTTACAGAGAAACATTCCACAATTCTCCCACTTGTGAAGGTTTGCAGACCACCTCGAGCTGTTGATCATTTTTTTCGATTTTCTATTTATTTATGTATGGTTTTTTTGGTGAATAATAAAATATGTTATCGAATTTCTTCACACATCATTTATTCGAAGCCTTTAGATTGAACTATCAAGTTTGTCTTTTTTGTCAAAATTCAATCTTTGAAATGGGGTGTCCACGTCATGTCAGCGCAATGAAAAACAACAATTTGCGAGGCTGAGAGAGACGCAGAGAAAAGTTCTCCGAGAGAAGTACAATATAGTGATTTCCATGGCCGACTGGTTAACGGGCGTGTCTTTGAATCGAACGATGGCGCCGAGCTCTGGTTCGATTCCCCCACGCGCCAAAACTTTTTTATTTTTTTTCAAATTACATTTTTTACAACGTTCTCTTGTCAGATACTAAAAAATACACTCTCGCAAATATTTTGAATGCATTTTTGAGTTTCGAAAACACATTAAACTGTAATNAAAAAAAAAAAGAAAAATAAATAAAAAAGTTTTGGCGCGTGGGGAAATCGAACCAGAGCTCGGCGCCGTCGTTCGATTCAAAGGCACGCCCGTTAACCAGTCGGCCATGAAAATGTTCACTGTTGTACTTCTCTCTTAGAACTTTTCTCTGCGTCTCTCTCAATCTCGTCAATTGCATGCTGACATGACGTGTGTCTGTAATTTCACCTTTTTGAGCTCAACTTCTGAATCTCCCCAGCAACATGATAGCTTCTGGATTGGACCACGACTACTGAGAAACTCATTGAATCAAAAACGAACACGCTTATTCGATGATGAAAAAAGTGTGCTCTATTTAAAATACGCTCTTTTTGTGTGCACACTGTGACGACATTTTGCACACTTATGTTTCAATGTAGCAACCCCCTCCTCCCTTTAAGATATCAGTGTGTTTGAAACCACAGTTATCTAGAGGTGACATTTAAGCTTTTATCAAAAATTAAATCTCTGAAGCCATGAAGCTTCAGTTTTTTGAGCTGAACTTCTGAATCTTCCCAAAAAAAAGACCAGATTGTGTTCGACGTTGGATTTTTGAAAAAAGTGCCTCTGAAACAGGTTCCACCCAAAAAAGTCGTAGTGAGCCCGATTTTTAGCCTGTCCGGAGAAATCGGAATTCAGAATTTGCCAGAGACAAGTTCTCAGGGATAATCGGAATTGTAGAAAGCGATTCTAACACATGTATGACCCTATGAAATTTCAAAAACCCGTGATTATCAATAGAGCGCGTGTGATCAGTTGACATTTGGCTTGTACTCATCTAAGAATAATCAGGAGAAAAACATGTTTTTTTACATGTTTCGATGAAAATTTCAAAAAGGATATTTGCAAGATTGAACATCAGAAGCTTGATCAACGAGGTTCAACAATTTTTATTAATTTATTGAGAGAAAAAGAGCAGGTATCAGTTTTGGTTTGTTTGCTGATCCCAGACCAAATATTTTAGAGTTTTTTTTTTTGGTAAACAGGACTATTAAAATGAGGACATGAATTCTTTCAGATAAAAAAACCAGTCCTTCTTTAATGGTCTAGATCTCATCGAGTCAAATTTTTTCACATGTTTCTGAGCATATCAGACATACATACCTGACGAAAATTTGAAAGCAATCTGACATCTTACAAAATATGTTACTCACAAAAAACTGATCTTTTTGGTCAGCACTGTATTATTTTGTGTATATTATCGATCGATCAGATAATGAACACCTCAACTCTTTTTTGTAACCACATTATCTATGTCGATAATTAAAGTGTCTCTCCCCACGCTACCAATTGCTCATCGATTACTTGTTCGAACAATTGGGCAGGCCTTCCTACTCATTCATTCATTTTCTTTGTGTCCTTCTTTTTGTTATTTACTATTTTGTTTATTTGTTATTTTTGTGTATGTCTGCTTCTTCTGAATCTTTGGCTCAACGTGAAGCTAATGTCGTCGATGACTTGCTGGTTCATGATTAGGTATGTATTAACGGACTATTTTTATTTAGCTGGTCCTGCGCGGAAAACTGAAAATCATATTTTTACACGGAGTTAGACAAAAATTAGTTACGGGATGTTGATCAGTGTGAAAAACTCTAGATGCTTTGAAGGAGTTCATGAGAGTGAGTTAGATTTATTTTCGTTTTGAGAAAGACGGGCGTGTACGGGTGCGGGCGTGTACGGGCGTGTATGGCGGGTGGCGGGTGTGGCGGGTGTCAAACAGAAAGAGGAGGACGGGTCTCCAGTCGAACCCGTTTTACAACCCTACTTTCTAGATTGGAAAAATCTTAAAACAATAGCTCAGCTTGCTCAAAATACTATGATGTCACATTTTGGGATAATATATTGACAGGTTTGACGTTGGTTTCCAAAGTATTGTTTGAGAGAGATAGTGTGCTCTATTTCAAACACGCGGGTATATATTTTTCAAATGCTCTTGTTCTTTAAAGTTGTGCACACACTTCACGCGCACATGATGACGACATTTTGCACACTTGTTTTTCAATGTCCTCTTTGAAATGTCCGACCCGAATTCGTACTTTTTGTTTGAAACTATAGTAATCTTGAGTTGGCATTGGGATTAAGAATATTAATTTTCACTTTTCAGAAAAAATAGTATCCATTATTGAATTGCTGTAAATCTTTTTTGGTGAAAAATGAGCATCACCATGATGTTCACCATGCCCGAAAACCTTTGAAATATAAGTGTCCATGGTCGACTGGTTAACGTGCGTGCCTTTTGGCCAAACGAAAACTTTTTTCTTTTTTATTAATTCTGGAAAAACCTCAAAAATGAATCTAAAATACGTATTATGTTCTAGTAAATACCTAAAATTAAAAAAAAAAAAAAGAAAAAAGAAAAAAATGTTCGCCGCAATGAGGAACCGAACCCGAGCTCGACATCGTCGTTTGGCCAAAAGGTATGCGTGTTACCCGATCGTCCATGCACACATATCACCATATGTTTTCTCTGCGTCTCTCTGATAACATATGGGCGTTGATTATCGATCAATTTGTTTCTGCCAGGTGTCACCAAAAAAAGTGCGCGAAAATCACAACAACCCTATTCATTTTTTTTTTGTTTTGTATTTTTCACCTTTCATTTTTTTTTATCTTTCATTTTTCAACATTGTTATTTATTTCAGTGGTGTGTAAAATAATGGCGATAACCAGATCCATGAAAAAAGCTGCTCAATCTTCCGAAACTCGACTGGAAGTAAAATTGGAAGACATAATTCCCAGTTTCGACCCAGAACATCGACCACAACTATCGGAGATTTGTACGATGTTGGCCTCGGCAGAAACAGAGTTGGCCAAAAATGAAGCGTTGACAGCGCTGAAAAACAATCGGGCTGCATTGAAGGAGTTTATGATAGTGAGTTAGATGTGCAGAGAGTACTGTAATGTTTATATATTTTCCAGAAAACCTTGCCTCCACACAAATGCTTCCCTGCCTTACCGAACAAAAAAGAGGGAGAATTGACAGGGTTCTTCATTCCCCAAGCCAAGGAGGTTTACAATGATGAATTGGAGCAACTCGAAAAGCAAATAAGAAGAGCCAAAACCCATAAAAAGCGTCAAAGTGTGATGAGCGAGGTGATCACCAAACCACATTTGCTTAGGGAGTTCTTGAAGGTAAGCACCATATTTTTAATGATTAGTATTTACTTAAAATGTGAAATTTTTAGAGAAACGTCCCACAACTCTCCCACTTGTGAGAAGGTTCTTCATTTTTTTTTACCAGTTTGTAAATCGCCGGCGATCATCCATTTTTATTGTGAATAATTTTTCGATATCTTATATATTTTTGTATTTATATTATTATTATCAATGAATGGGTATCAATAAAAAGTGTATTCTACTGTGTGTTCCTTCTGGATCAGGTTAATGGGATTTTCCGGATTCCCTGTAAGTTTTTGCCAAACCTTTCTACTATTTTTCTTCGTGTCTGATTCGTGTATGGAGCAAAATGTAGCTCTGAACGAAAAAATATGAGAGTCCAATTTTTGACATGTTGATTTATGCCACAAATATTTTGAAAATCGTAATTTTGAAAATGCAGAATCGCAGGTGAAGTTAATCTCAAAATGAAATTAAATTCATAAAACTACACGATATAAACTGAAAAATGGACAGTTTAGAACCTTTTTTTATACACAGATCAATTCTTGATCAATATCCCTCCTTCATTCAATGAATCAGCTTCTTTATGTAAACGAACAGAACGTGAGTAAAAAAACAAACATGTTAATTTTTTAAGAGAGAAAGTGTGCTCTGTTGTCAAAATGCGGGTATATTTTTTTCAAACCTTCTTGTTATTTTCTTATGGGATGATTCACGAGCAAAAAGAAGAGAAAATTTTCCTTTTTTTCTGGAAAAAAAGCGATTCACGAAAAAAGAAAAAATAAGCAATTTTAGTGGAATCGTGGCGAAACCATTTCGATTAAATAGTTGCGCCTTTACATAGATCCGATTGGACGCGTCGTCGACGATGAGTTGTCTGAAGGCGCAACTATTTAATCGAAATGGTTTCGCCACGATTCTTCTAAAATTGGTTATTTTTCCTTTTTTCGTGAATCCCTTTTTTCCAGAAAAAAAGGAAAATGTTCTTATTTTTTTGGCTTCGCGACGTTTCGCCACCGGACGTTTCGACACCGCGACGTTTCGCCATCGGACGTTTCGACACCGCGACCTTTCGCCACCGGACATTTCGACACCGCGACGTTTCGCCACTGGACGTTTCGACACCGCGACATTTCGACACCGCGACGTTTCGACGCCGGATGATTTTTTAAAATAAATTGTAAAAATGACTATGCAAATTTCGTGGTTTGGTTTAATTTTTTTTATTAAGTAGTCAGTTATCTAAAATGGGTTAAAATATGGGTGCAGCTCTTTTTCGATGTAAAATAAATATTACCATGATGTTCAAATACCCTTAATCCGAAAGTATCATCAAAATCGAGGTCAGTGAATTTTTGACCAAAAATGGGTGAAAACTCAGGTGTAGTTCTTTTTTGGTTAAAAATGAATATCACCATGATGTTTGTCATACCCGAAAACCTCTGGCATAAAATATTGAACAACTTATTCCAAAAAATCATCCGGTGGCGAAATGTCGCGGTGTCGAAACGTCCGGTGGCGAAATGTCGCGGAGCCATTTTTTTTTGCTCGTGAATCATCCCATTATATTGTTTTTTTTTCTCCTGATAATAAATGTCGTTTCTCATATTTCTATGGTGTTTTCAATATTTTCTGTTCGTCCATAAGTCAATAAATGATTTTGGGAAGTTACGAAAGTCTATTTTGTGGTGCTCTTTGTTCAGAAAAAAAAGACGCCGAAAGAGATGGGTCATCAACATCAACTATTTCTGTTCATTTATCCAATGCACTTTTTTTGAGAAATGTGTCATCTTTTTTCTTCTGTTTTTGTTTCTTTGAAGATATATCATTCTTCTTTTCGAACTTTCAACTATCCCATTAAATGACTTTTTGATACTATATAGATCTATGATACATCTTTACAAACTTTAGATCTGTGATATTAGTTAAATTCAAATTTTTTGGCTGATTTCGAAGTCTACGGGTTGAATAACCGCACTTATCACCATTTAAAAAATTCGATCCGGATCGGAACGAAAAAATAAGTGCTAAAATATTGTGACCAATTTCTACTTTTTAATTCGTTTAATTTTTTAAATCGTGAAATCAATGCATTTCTAAAAAAAAGGTCATGATCCGAATTTTGATCCGGATCGAAAACGTGACCCGGGTTGATTGGATTGGATCAGAATCGGATCGAGCCACGATCCGGATCAGGTCGTGATACGGGTCAAATGTTTTTCACTGAAGTGGTATCGGGTCATGACCCGGGTCGTTCCTAAACGGATCCAGAGTCTTATCCTGAAATGTTTTTAGTACTGAACCGGATTTGCATGATCCGGATTGGAACCTTGATCTAGGCGTAAATAGATTTACCAATTTCATCTATGATAGATCTAGACGAATAAATCTATGCAAGATCTAGGAGAGCTCAATTACAAATCTATTTCAGGTCTGCTACTTTTGTACCTTTCAGAGATCTAGTGCACAGTTTTCGTCATTTCCTCATTTTGAAAAAAAAATCACGAAAAGTGATGAAAAGAAAATGACTCATGACATTTTAGTCGGTTCCTATGCCACTTGTTTTTCTCTTCCATTTCTCTTTATCTATGTATTTTTGTGCTTCTTTTTTTTTCTTTTAAGAATTTTCACACAGATGTTAGAATCCTGACCGATCGAATAAAATCATGATTTTTGAGCCAGCTCTGCACAAAAATATTAAGAGCCCTGTTATGCAGACCAAAATGCTCATCCCTGGTTATTTTTCGTATGTTTGTTGTTGTTTATGAGCTATTCAATATTAGGAGGTTTCCCAGGTGTTAAAACAACAAAACATATGTTTAAAAATGTGTGAATTACACTTTTTGTTGTTGTTATTCAAAACAGTCCTAAAAGGGGCGGAGCCTATATTTGTTCTCACCTACTCAGTCATTCATTCATTTATGTTTTTTTATTGCTCTACTCGTTCTTATGTATATTTTTTTTATTAACTGTATATCCAATATTATTGATTACAGATATTAGAATGCCGGTTACTCGCTCATCTGTTCGCTCATCGCCATATCCAGTTGTGGTTCCAGAACTTAACAAAATCAACAAGCAATTGAAGAAGGCGAAAAATGCGGAAGATAAGGAGAATATTTTGGCGGATTTGAAAAAATCACCGGAGCTTTATGATGCTTATTTGAAGCAATTCCCATTGGCGCCAAGCAAACCTTTGAAGAAGCCAAGCACTTCTGAGGTTCCAACGGAATACGAAGAGAATGGCGTGCCAAAGTTCAGCGCGACTTATCGAGTAAGGTTGACGAAGATTTATGAGGTTTTGAAAACGACAAAATCGGAGGAGAAGAAACAAAGTGCATTGGACGAGTTGAAGAGTGAACCAGAGATTTTGAAGGAGTTTTTAATGGTGAGTATAGAAAAGAAATGGTTTTTTCTTCCGAGAGAACTACACACTCGTTTGTTCGTTGGAGCGAATATGCTCGGTTTCTTGGTTTTTTGTTTTAAATCGAAAAAAAACGGTGAAAAGAGTCTAAAATACCGTTAAGAATATTAAAACGAGAAAAATGATATTTTCTTCCAAGAGAACTACACATCGGTGTGTTCGCTGGGGCGTACATGCTTGATTTTTCTCCCTTTTCGTTGTTTCAGACCAGACAAACGTGAAATAAACGTCATTTATGTGAGTGAGACCACTCTAATCCTCTGAAAAAACAATACTATTTCGCTTTCTCTAACTTTCTACGTCATTTTTTCTCGTTTACCTCAACTGTGAAAGGTCTGAAATACTATTCAAAAAATTAAGAAAGAAAAAAAAATAATACTCTCTTCCAAGAGAACTACACACGTGTGTGTTATTTGGAGCGTACAAGCTCGATCCACTTGATTTTTACTTTAAAATCTTTAATTTTCGATGTCAAAAATGCGTAAAATAAGTACTAAACAACACAAACAGTGGTCTCGCAGCGATAAACCCGAAAATAAGCATCAAAGATCTAAAAAACCATTTTCTAACACGAATAAAAACAAAAAAAGTTTCTACCGAGAGAACTACAAATTTGTGTGTTCGCTGGAGCGTACAAACTTGATTTACTCGATTTTTATTTAAAATTCTCTAATTTTCGGTATAAAAAGTATCAGAATGTAGGGATCGGCCCAACCTCAATTTTTTTCCAGAAAACCATTCCACCAGCAGAATTCTTGCCAGTCGTCCCGGAGACCACACAATTATATGGAATGTTCCTCCCATTAACCGGAATTCTCTACAAAGACGCGCTGGCCGAACTCTACACTGCGCTCAGAGAGGCTAAAACGCCGAAAGCCAGGGATACTGTGTTGAATGAAGTCGTGGCAAAAACACATCTCATTCGCGAATTTCTCAAGGTTTGTTGCGTTTTTTTGAGGATTTATTGAAAAAAAAAATGGTTATTATTTTCAGAAAAATGTGCCACAATTCTCCGAGTTGTAATGGATTCAACGAAGGAGAAGGATGTTTAATTACGTATTGTTTGATACTGGTAAAAAATTATAAATTTTTCACAAACTACCGTACTACCTGCACATCTTACTCATCCTAGAGCTACCGTAACCCGTTACTTACCTGCTTCTCCATAGAAAAAATAACTTTGTTGTTCACTCAATCCGATTCCACCCTCTTATCTACCGAAGAGATTATGTCAGATTTTGGTTTTCATGAGAATTTGGGGATTTCAGAGGTGCTAAATTCATGCCTCGGGAATGACAAAATGCAAATACGAATTCTGTGTCTTCGAAAAAATGTGAAATTTCTTTTCTGAGGTTTTTGAAACGTACAGTACTGGCCAAAAAGGTGTTTACATTTGGTTTTTTTGGGAATAACTTTTTTCTAAGATATCGGATAGCTCCCAAACTTTTTTCTGGTATTTTTGACATACTTAGATTTATGTAAAGACATTTTGACGTGATAAATTTCATCTACCCATCCTTCGATAATATTGACGAGGCTACTGAAACAGTGAATCTACCTATATAACTTTCATACATATGTACATTTCCAGATTTACTATACATTAGTAATTGTGAACGTGCTAACCACCCCATTCGTCATTCAAACATCCTATTTATTTTGTAATAAATCGAATCGAACGTTGAAACAGTGTTCGGGAAAAGCGAGAACCTGGTTGATATTGTGTTGTGGAGCACCGCGTGGCAGATGTCTACCAGGAGAAATCAACAAATCGAGTTAGAGCAACGGAAAGTTGACACGCTTTCAGGGAAAATCTGTGCATTTTTGCGTCATTTTTGATGGTTGACTTTCAAATTCTCAAAGTTCAGTTTTCCCTTTTTTTAACACAAAAAAAATCCCTTGTTATCAAAATGTATTTTCACTTTAAGCATAAGGATTCTGATGTGCTGATTTAGATGATAAAAATCAGCAAAAATCAGGTTCTTTTCTTTATTTGAACCCTTGATACATACAGTACTGGCCAAAAAGGTGTTTACATTTGGTTTTTTTGGGAATAACTTTTTTCTAAGATATCGGATCGCTCCCAAACTTTTTTCTGGTATTTTTGACATACTTAGATTTATGTAAAAACATTTTGACGTGATGAATTTCATTTTCAGATTTTTGATAATGGTTTTTCTGATTTTTCTGAAAATAGTAAAAATTAGATTTTTCTTCAACAGTCTAGTATAGGTCCAAATTCGATCAGACCTTTGGTATGAAAGTTTCAAATGTTGTTTGTGGTTTATTTAAATATATTTTCAACATTAAATCATGAGATTTTCTATTTTTCGAGTTAATATCAAATGGTATTACTGTAGCACTCGTCTGTTGTGGTTCTTCTTAGAACAGGGGCCTGTAGATAGCTCAAACCTTTGGCTAAGGGTTTTATTTTGAAAGTCAACCATCAAAAATGACGCAAAAATGCACAGATTTTCCCTGAAAGCGTGTCAACTTTCCGTTGCTCTAACTCGATTTGTTGATTTCTCCTGGTAGACATCTGCCACGCGGTGCTCCACAACACAATATCAACCAGGTTCTCGCTTTTCCCGAACACTGTTTCAACGTTCGATTCGATTTATTACAAAATAAATAGGATGTTTGAATGACGAATGGGGTGGTTAGCACGTTCACAATTACTAATGTATAGTAAATCTGGAAATGTACATATGTATGAAAGTTATATAGGTAGATTCACTCTTTCAGTAGCCTCGTCAATATTATCGAAGGATGGGTAGATGAAGAGAATAATGGCAAGAGCTACCTATACACATCATGTTAGCCCAATGAAAAATGGGAAATAGGTGAGAGGAAAGACGTGAGTGGAGACGCAGACACGTTCACCGGAGCAAGCACGCTCTTTTTCACTGAAAATCGCCTTCTCTCAAAAAGAATCAACATTTCGCACATTTAACTTCACGTTTTTGTTGTTGCCTTTTTCATTTTCAAAATAAAATAACATTTTCTATGGATTTTCCAAAAAGAAACACAAAAAATACACGTTTTTTTTTGTTCGATCGGAAAAAAAACGTGAACTGATCAACAAAACATCAAATTTTTTGCAATAAAAACTGGAAATGAACATGTGCATTTGCGCTCTAATGAGACTCTCTGCGTCTACACCTCACGTCCTCCCTCTCACCTTTTTACCTTTTAACAGGGTGTGGCCTATAAGGTAAAATAAGTAACATGCGCTCTACTGCACAACATGTGGCCTAGAAGAAATCTTAAGGTTGCAAAATCGGGCTTTTCGAAAACGGATGTATAAACGGATGCGGGCATTCGGGCAAACGGGCGAACGGGTAAACGGATGAACGGTCGTGCAGGCAAACGGGCGCGGGCGAACGGGCGCGATGATTCACGGGCAAACGGGCGTTTGTTTTTACAAGCCTAACGTGTCTACATCGATATATTTTTTTAATGGCTCTAGTATACAATTTTGATATTATTTTTGATCACCCTGAACTAGGTAGATCTATGTTTCAAAAAAATGATTTCTTTAAGATTGAAACCAATATTTGTTTTTCGTGTTTCTCTTTCTTCAATTGAATTTTAATGACTCTTTGGTATCCACTAATTTTAGGTCGCTTTTTGAAATTATATTAATTTCAGTTCAAATCAAAGCTTAGTTCTCTCTGAAGCGTGAAAAATGTGCTCTCAAAGTTGAGCTTGAACATCACAAGTATACTTTTCATATTTTTCATACATCCGATCTTGAAATAGCCATTTTCAGCCAAATCATAGCTGAAATACTTAACTATAACCTACTAGTGTATATAAAATAGCACGAAACCCGGCTGGTGTCGTTTGCTAATTTTTCTTGGAAACTTCGGATAATTGTGGGGTGATCTTCTGAATCGCCAATAATTCAGACTACATGCATCAACAAAAATATATATATTCTGAGGCAAAAAATCAGATTCCAAAATTCAAAAAATTCCACGTATCATTTTTTAATGCCTAATTTTTGGTTTCAAACATTATATACATATACTGAAATCTCTAATCAAGAATCCTATAGGCGCCAGAATTCAGAAGCCAGATCTAGGTCTAAATCTAAATTGTGATTCTTGAAAGGCTCCAGAAATCAATCTACAAAGTTTGCATTTCCCAGGCACAATAAAATGGGCGGAGTCAATCATCTCTAATCTCAAAAACATTCATCCCTCTCTTCCCACCTACAAAAATCCTGGATTTCACTAAGTCCTCAAAAAGATGAGAAAGACTAGCCAAGCACTCTATTTTATTAGAAAAAAAATATATATTTCATATTCTTATCTTTTTTCATACATCTGTATACATCTATTCAAATCTCAATTTGAATTCATTTCGTTCCCTCAAAAAATGTGGCATGGTACTTCGGAAGGGAGACGTGCGTAACAGGGGTTTTTTTAAACTTTTTGTAAATATTAATTAAAAGTGTGAAATTTATTGATTTTTAGGAAATGTTGGAAGACTTGATTTTTGAAATTTTGCCGGTGATTGGATTTGGAATGATGGCAGTGTCGATTTTTGCGATTATGATTTTAAGGAAATGCGAAAAATCTCTCATGTTTTGTTTGTTTTTTGGGATTTCTGGTGAGGTTTTTGAAAATTATTAACTTTGAAATTGAAACAGGAAAAATTTGAGTTATTTGGCTGAAATAGGGTACTATACTTTCAGACGTATAGAGATAATCGGACCCGGATCATACGATTCTGAAGTTGAGAATCCAAGAAAAATTGATATGATGGCAATATACAACTAACATAAGGTTATGAATGAAGTGCATTTCAAATCAAACTTCAGTAGTTGTTAGAATTCAAAGTAAATTTTGGAAATTTTGGACGTATACTATATCTAAAGGACTCATTTTCAGTCATTTTGATTTTTAAACTGAAACCTATTCTGAAAATTTGGTCCTGTCGTAGTTAAAAGTTGATTAAAAGTTTTTAGATTAAGACAAGAGTCCGTAAATAAAACAATGGTCTCCAAATAAAATAGAGGGTTTCAATTACTTTGTTTTTTTTTAATCAAGAATTTAAAAAGATAAATAAGGGTAGCTGGATTCGTTAAAAATTTTCATATAGACAAATCCGAAATAACTTAATAAAATAATGAAGTCTGAAAGTTCTTGTGCTAACAAGGGCATGTCCCCATTTCAACTTTTGATGAAATTTGAAATACCTACTAATTCGGACCTCCTGATCAAAAACGTGTATTCAACTTCTTCCCTCCGGCCTTCTGAAAAAAGTTATAACTCGAAAAGTTCCAGAAGCAATGTAGAATCTCTTTCACAAAAAAGACAACAATAAAATTAATTTAAAACGTGAACATTTCTTTAGAGGGTTAAAACCATGGGATTTCCAAACTTTTTTCAGAGAATCGAAGGTAAAAAGTTAAGTTGATCAGGGGGTTCGAATTAGTAGGGCTACAAAATTTCGTTGAAAGTTAAGATGGGGACATGTTTTTTGAACTTCCTTTATAAGAGCGAAAAGTTGATCGGTAAAACGCGCTCTATTGGTAATCACATATATTAAAACAGTATTTAACTTTTGTGAGTCATATTTTAGTATTTCAGCTATACCTTTTAGACCCATATATGAAAAATATGAGAGTTTGTGATGTTCTAACTTTGATGGCATATTTTTCACACTTCAGAAAAACTAAACTTCGGTTTGAACTGAAAATAGCATCATTCGAAAAAAAAACGTCTCAAAATTGATATAAAGAGGATTTTTTTTGTAGATCACCCGTTCTCGAGAAAATAGTCTGGAAAATCGTTAAAAACATAGAAAAATATACAGAAATTCTTAAATTTCAAATTTTCAAAAAGTACTGTATTATTTGGATTTCTAGGTCATATTGGTTGCTTTTCCATTGTTCTAATAATTGCAACCCTACAATATCATGATATAGGACTTTATTTTTAACTCTATTTTTGAAGCTCTCGGGCTGAAACTACAATAAGATGACTGCAATGTTTAACTTGAAAGTGATGCCTGTTTTTATGGGTGACACCGGAAATATGTTTTCATATCGTAACATTTTTTTTTCACCTCACGAAAATCATAAAGCTTTTTTGAAACGTAGGCCTCCACAGTTTAAAATGCTCAATGAGCTAATATCCAATTTCCAGATCTTCTCACTGGCATCGCAGTTATGATCAATGGTTTCTACGGGGTATTTGTGACAATTTACGGGAGTACTATTGAGACAATCCGACCTTTCGATTGTGTTCTCCACGCACCTTATATCTCTATCCTTATTTTTACTGATTATCTTCATCTTCTTCTTCTCTGTTGCTTCACAATCGACCGTCTAATTCAGATTCTAATCCCAGTTTCCTATGGAAAACTAGCGGATATATTGATTAGCTGGAAATTATTTGCACTTTTGATGATTTCAGTGACATTTCCTTCGATTCCTGCATTTTCATTGGCTGTTGAGGTACTTTTTTAAAAAACCACTTTAAAAATCTCTTTTTTGAAGAACCGAGACAACTCGACAGTCCGAATCGGTTCTCAATGTCGATTCGATGAGGTGGTTGGGGATAGTTTCTATATGTCGCATATTTTGAAAATTCAATGGATACCTATTGGATGTATTGGTGTACTGTCTGCCACGTTGTTGATTTATCTTATTAGACAGTCGAAGCATCGTTGGAGTTATAATTGGTCGGAAGAGACGGCGTTGACTAAGCAGGTGAGTAGGGGGAGGTATGAATGGCAAAATCCGGATGTTGTTGGGTGCTTGAACAACATGGGGGGCTGCAAAAGAGCGGATGAAAACTCGCCAGAATCTATGTATATTATATTTTTAAAAATGTATATCCACTTTGAAACATAATTTGTTCAAGTTTTATTAGGATTTCAATCACAGTGATTCAACCCCGGCTTAGCTCAACAATTCTGGAATTCATTTCTAAAACTTCTCAGAAAAAATAGAAAAAACATGATGTGTATGCTCAACTAAATTATGGCTATTAC
This sequence comes from Caenorhabditis sp. 38 MB-2015, assembly GCA_900536415.3. Classification (NCBI taxonomy): domain Eukaryota; kingdom Metazoa; phylum Nematoda; class Chromadorea; order Rhabditida; family Rhabditidae; genus Caenorhabditis; species Caenorhabditis quiockensis. The sequence goes on from LR551853.1 coordinate 18,091, forward strand.
GCACACTATTAGTTTTTGTACAGTTATATAGCTATCTATACCGTTCTAAATTAAAGCAGGAAACGGAATTTTGATATTATTCACAGAAATCAAATTCTCTGTGAACAATCATGGTATTTACAACCTAGAAAAAAGATTTCTTCACAAATTAGAGTACCGTTCCAATATCCTTTTTTAAAAAAAGTTAGATATTTTTTGGCTCCGCGACGTTTCGAAACCGGATTTCTAAAAACCGGGTTAATTTTGAAGAACACGTATTGAAATTTCCAACCAAGAGATTTTCGGGTATGTCGAACGTGGTGGTATTGTTTATTTTGCATCAAAACAGAGCTGCACCCAAGTTTTTACCTATTTTAGGTCCAAAATTGACTGACCCAGATTTTGATGAAATGTCAGAAAAGGGGTTATTGGCTGTGGCGAAAATCATGGTGACATCCATTGTTTACCCGAAACCAACTTTCCAAAACTCAAATATTGAACCCTATCAACAGTTAAGGAAAAAAGCATTACGAAATTGTATGTTGTCTAAAAAAATGAACTAAAACTGGTGAAGACTTGTGTACAGCTCCATCTTAGTGAACAATGGACGTTACCATGATTTTCATCATACCCAATAACCCCTTTTCTGAAATTTCATCAAAATCTGAGTCAGTCAAATTTGGAGCTAAAATAGAGGAAAACTTGGGTGCAGCTCTGTTATTTTGCGAAATAAACATTACCACCATGTTCGTCATACCCGAAAACCCCTTGGTTGCAAATTTCAATACATGTTCTTCAAAATTAACCCGGTTTTTAGAAGTCCGGTTTCGAAACGTCGCGGAGCCAATTCTTTCCGTCACCATTTATTATGAACCAGGGAAATCTGCGTATCGAAAAAGTTTTAAGATTGTTTGAAAATTCAGAGTGATGTTGTTGTAATAATTGGAAATTGAAAAAAAAAACATTCTTTCGGTGAAAAATGTTTGTTATTGAAGTTCAAAAACGTTTTTTCTTTTCAATTTTGAAAGCTAAACTCCCACCTCCTTTAATGCTCCATAATTCCAGCTCTTCGGAATCATCTTCATGCGCTGCTTCCTTTCCGGTCTCAGTGTTCATGTTCCCCTCCTTCTCATATCCCGAACCACCCAAGGACATCAAATGCTTCTCCTCAAAGACAACTTGATTCGAATCTCCTATTGGATATTTGTCATTATATTCCAACCAATCTGGTATCTTATGATCCTCTCGAAATTCCAAGCCAAAGTCCATCTTTTGTTTAATAAATATTCGGAGAATACTACAAGGAATTGGCAGAGTGCAGGTAACATCTTAGACATTGGTGAAAATATTTGAGAATTTTCAGATGATCCACCAGCTGAGGGTGCCACTCATCTAGATCGTCATGGTTCTCCAAATCCTTTCGGATCTTGGTATTCGATGACGGGAAATATTGCGGGTGAAGCGGGAGTTCCAGTGGGAAATCAACGATCTGTCAGTTTTTACTACGATAACTAACCATGTGAATAAAATCTTCTCACTACGTTCATACTTCTGGAGATCAAACATTTCATGCTGAGAAAATTCTTGTACAAGATATATAAATTAAAACTGAGAAGTCAAATAAAACGCAAAAGTCAATTCATCATCATTCTGATTGATTGATGACGTCATTCCGGAATTGATCATTAGATGTTTCCAAGTATCTTCGTGGCGGGGTGAGAAGTGACGCCAACGGGACAGTTCGGCTAATGATGCGCGCTGAAAAAGAAATTTGAGTTTTGAAGGGACCCGAATATATTTCGAAAAACTAGAAACGGGAAAACATGGAGAATATCTTGATCAATAGAACAGTTCCGCGTGACACTTGGTATGGTGGTTAAGATTGAAGTCTAATAAGCTGAAGTTATGGGGTTCGAGTCTCATTGGAGTTAAGCCACTGTGATGAGATACCGGGAAAACCACAATTCTTAAAAAACTTATGTTATTTCGTTCTGTTTCGAATTTGGGAATCAAGGATGGGTACTGACCAAAATCTGAATATCCTGTGTTATCAAGTCTGTGAGTATACAAAGCCTAAGAGTCTAAGGAGGCCTAAGAGTTAAGGCCTACACACGGCCTGGAGAGGGCTAGACAGGTTAGATGTATAGTAGATATAGGATCTGTGAAGATCATGAACGAGGCTAACGAAGGTCGATACAGAGTCCAAATAGGTCATAAACAGAACCGATTCAGGGCCTATGCAGACCATAAAACAAGACTGATATAGGGCCGATGTAGGGCTGAGTCAAGCCTATATAGGAACCAAACAGGCATTATACAAAGAATACATGATGGGAGCAGATTTTGACCTACAAAGGATGATAAAGAGCCAATATAGAGCCAGTAGAAGGATTGCAGAGAGTAAGTGAGTAGTTTATGCAGAACTCATACCTCAACGATACTGAGATTTTGCTAAATCCTGATGACCTAAAAAACCCGGGCCAAAACTAATTGAACTAACCGTCTCTTCATCCTTCTCATCTCCCGATGATTCTTTCTTCGCTGCTACTTCAACAATAGGCACCTGACTATCCGCCACAATTTCATCATCCTCATCTTCCTCCAATTGTTCATCATCGACACTCGTCCTATCATCATCACTATCATTCCCATCTTCTTCGTCATCACTAACCATTTCGGACTGAAATTTCTCCTGTTTTTTCAAAGTTTTCTTAAAATAGTAGTAGTAGTACCTCAAACATCCCGGTTCCATCACATTTACATTCACATAAATCATGGGTATTACATTCGGTATTTGGGGTATACGTGAAAATATCATGAAGTTCTTCATCGCTGAAAGTGGATACGGAGTCGCCGACTTCGATCGCATCGATAACACATCCAAGGCCGGTTTTCTTGATTTGACGTTGGAGCATTTTTTCCTCTATGGTGCCCTGAGAAAAAAAGTTCTATTTCGATCTCAGTTTCGTGACCCACGATTGTCATAAACTCATCAACATTCTTAAATGTTTTCTTAAATTATTTGTAGAATTCTTCAACTAGTCGAAAAGTGGCTGATTTTTTTGGCTTTATGTCAAAATTTGAGAGTGTTCTATTTATAATATCAAGACTTGGAGGTATGAAAAAGATTCTTGAAACAGTTTTTTATCGGAAATCGAAATGTCCCAAAATACCGTAGTAACAAGTCGATAAATATGACACGGTCTAACTTGTCCATCTCTCCATATTCTCGCCATCGCTTGCTGATCATTTGCTGGATTCCAATCCGAATCGAACAAAACCAATCTCGACGCTCCAATCAAATTCAGCCCAACTCCTCCAGCCTTTGTACTAAGAAGAAACACATTCTGCGGGTCGTGCACCTCATTGAACTGTTTGACAAGTTTCTGCCGATCTTGTACCGCAACTTTGCCGTCTAATCGGAAAACCTTGAATTCCAAATAATTGCAGAGTTGCTCGATCATATCCAGTGTTTCTATGAAAGTCGACACAATTACCGCGCATTCATTGAGCAATCGGAAGCATTTGAGCATATCTAGGAGAACTGCTAGTTTTCCTGATTCTTTGACTCCTCCAGTTGGCACTAGTTTTCCAGAGAAATGGTTTAGAAGGCCAGAATGCTTTGTGTTCCCATTTTGATGTTTTTCCAACAAATTGTCATACATCAACTTGGGATGATTGGATAATTGTCGAGCATAGAATATAAGAGATAACGCGTCACCAGTCATATAATCACAGATTTCCTCATGTATTTTCTTCTGGACATCCGAAGCTTTACAGAAGAATATGTACTCATCTGAAAAAAATAAAAATTGGAAACCAACTGGAATTTATCGTTTGGTTAAGAGAAGGTTTGTTGCTCCTTTAGATAAACGACTGATTTTTTCACTTCAACTTAAATCGGAGTATTAACCAATTCAATTTTTTAAAAGAACTCATATTTTACGAGAATAGAAACAGTAAAATTTTCACAAAAAAATTGTTGTCATGACTCATGAGTTAAAAATGATTTTAATATAAGCGCCTAGAGAACTGAGATAGGTTACAAGCGTCAGAAAATCAAATTTTAACTTTAAAAAATTGAATTTAGGCGTGTTTTTATATAAAAATAGTTAAATCTCTCTCCCAACCTTGTTCCACTTACGTTTCTCTGGCAAATGTGACTGATTAACTTCCGCAGTTCTCCGAAGCATACACTCATCAATCATCTCATTCAATTGTTCCGGATGCTCCGAGCATAACTTCAAAAACTTTGCACAAGTTCCAAAATTGGTTGGACGAATGAAATCGAGAAGTGAGAAAAGCTCCTCGAAATCGTTTTGCATAGGCGTTCCAGTAAGGATTAATCTCCGTGGAATTTCAAGAGAAGCGAGCTAAAACTCTCTGCATTTCAGGGGAACATTGAAAAAAAAAATGGTTACCCCTTTTCTCAACTTCGAATCCTTATTCTTCAACTTATGACCTTCATCACAGACTAGAATATCGAATTGAATCGATCGCAATTTCTCAATATATCTCGAAGCCATATCATAACTAATAATCATATAAGGAAGTGTCTTATGTGTTGACATGTACGAATCAATATCCGATGGTTTTTTCAAAACAACTGCCTAGAAACAATATTTTGATTGTGAGGAGAAAAAATAAGAAAACCCGTCTTACTGGAAATCTCATATTTCTCCACCATTTATTGAATTCAGCTTTCCAATTATTCACAAGACTCGATGGCACAACGATAAGACACTTCGACGCGATATTTACATTATTTTTTGCTCCTCTCATCAAAGTCCAAGTCGCTGCCATTGTTTGAATCGATTTTCCAAGTCCCATGTCATCAGCGAGAATTGCACCACTGTTTTCATCCTGAGTTTTTATTTTATTTTTTATTTGGTCTATTTCCATGAGAACCGAGAAGTTTATTACGATTTAAGAAGCATTTGACATAGGATTAGAGAAATTTTTATTTCAAATTTCATGAAATTTGGGGTTTTTAAAATATTTTTCGGTAGCTTCACCTATTTACTTTTGTTCAAATCATTAAAAAAATATTTCAAGAGCTTGTCACTATACATTATTCGATTTGGAAAATTTATTTTACTATAAAAAGTTTGGCATTTTTTCTTGAAGCTACTTTTGAAAAATCAAGTATCATTTGAAAATGGAGTATACACCAAAATTCAATCGGTACCACACGCTCTATTGATAATGTGCAATTGTCTCTGACTGAAAACGATTTTCAACGTATTTCGACATAAGAATCGGATTCTACGAGTCAGAGCCCCCAAGAACATTGTTTTTTTTCATATCAAATAGTTTTTCTGGAAATATTCTATGCTGAAAATTGAAACTGCAGTAACCGCGTGGTAGCAATTGAATTTTAAACAACATTCGGCAACAAGTTTACCATTTTTTTTAATTGAAAAACTATTCGACAATTTACATTTAACTATTAATTGACATAAGTTATCCTTTCAACTAACCTTCAACTTCTCAAAAAGAAACCGAATTCCATCTTTTTGATGAGGCCGCAAGAATTTCACAAATCGTTGATCTACACATATTGGCGACGCTTTTCGTTGCAACACATCTTGCTCATTCAAACAAAACACCGGCAATTTCTGTTCCAACTCTCCTGACATTCCAAGCATCGGATTGACGAACCCTTTCTTCGCCGGGATCGGAGATTTGTATTTTGGAATTGTGGGTGGTGGTACTGGTCTTTTTAGGACTCCTTGATTGCTAGGAGCGGCTTCTGGTTTCGAAGTGGTTGGTTTTTCCTTGGAGGCAATTCTCTCTTGCACTTCAACACTCCAAGATCCGAGAACAACAATTCGACCATCTTCGAGATCATCAATACGTTTAACACCAGCGGATCTAAAAAAAAACGACGTAGTTGCCTACTGTTACATTTATTGCAATAGTAATACTTTCAATCATCTAACCCCATACGATGAGAATCATTACTTCAACATCGTTCAATTTACTGGAACCGCTCGTTTATCAACATCAACATCAACACGTAGCAGATCGCCCATTTCTCTTAAGTAAAAGTGAGTTTAATTCAGTAGAAAGTCAAATTTTAAAGGAACAGCTGATCGAAAATCACGTCAATTTTCAGTAAAAAGGTTCGCACCTTCTCATTGGCAAGCGAGAATCGAGAATTGACGACAGCAACACCTCCGAGGGAAATACCAACTGTATCTATGAATGCAATAAAAACTCTACACACATCATCTAACCACACTGACAATTTTCACTTCAAAACAATCCAAACATCCGGAGAAAGTCGGTGAACAACATCAAAACTCGATTTAGCTTATGAAGGAAGATGTTCTCGTCGCCCAATCTACATTATTATTTTTGGAATCATCAACACGTGGAAAATAGCCCATTCTTCTTGAGTAAAAGTGAGTTTAATTCAATAGAAAGTCAGATTTTCCTTCATTTTTATTGGACAGCTGATCGTCAAATTTCACAAAAAAACTTTTTTTATATTCACTACACTCCAAGCAATTTTCATATTACAGATCATCTACATGTTCGGAACAAACATAAGAATGTCAATGATCGGAAGAATTGAAATCACCACAACTTCAACTCGAATTCATTTTGACATACTTCATCCAATGGGTAACTACTTCCCAGCGATGACATTGATCTCAACGGAACCCCTACAACCGTTGGATTTTCTAACTCGGTATTTATGGTAATAAAATGATTTTTTTGATACGTTTTCTTATTTTAAATATTCCGTCTAGAACTGGAATCGATATTGCTCAAATTGCACGTCTGAGTTATAGCAAACGCAAAATTATTTCAGTCAGTAAAATACTGAAATTGTTTTTTTTTTATTTCTGGATTTTTCTGGTTCCACATACTTTTCAAATAAAAGGAAATCCTAATGTTTCTCGGATTTTGATATAAGAATCAGCATATTCTACGAATTCTAGAATTTCAGTTATTTATAAAATGTTTTCGACGTCGCTAGAATCGAATTTTTCCTACTCAGATATCTAGATTCTGAACTCTTACCTACAAATCACATCTTTCTCGTCATCTGACTTCAACAAACAAAAATCCGGATATAAAATCAATATCCCATCTCCTTCCCAGATTTTATGTTTTCTAGTCGATGTTTTACCGTATAATACTTGAAATCTGGCAATTTCCCCACTTGGGAGATCTGATCCACTATAATCATCTAGTTGGACAGGAACTCTGCTCATTCTGAAATGCGAGGTGTTTCTTGAACTGTGCCTGGAATTGCAAAAAATAGACTTCCTGAAACCTCAACAAATCCGGATAACTGAAAATCTTTTAAATCAAAAAATTTTATTACTATGTAGTATATAATGCAAAAAGGATCACTTACAGGCAATAATAGTTAGGATTTTTATGTGATTTTTCAGTTTTTTAAAGCGAGTGTTATGGCAATTTCCTGCTGAAATACTTCAGAGGTTTGGAAAAAGGAAAAAAATAAAATTAGTCTATATCACAGTTGGCAAAAGAATATAAAAAAGATAACATTCGGCAGGGTTTTGAGCACCAGAAAAAATACAATAGAAGTGAATATAATGAAAATGATGAAATTTTAATTTCGCTATGGCACAGAGCTGCGAAACAAAAAACATGTGTGGCAAAAGGGCACTTTAGGGTTTACAATTTTGGCTGAGCCATGTTAGACCTTCATGAAGTCCGTCACCTGTTGATGCACATGAAGGTTGTACATACCTGAAAATGAATAGTTAAAAAACGCCCGTTTGGAAAAAAATTATGTTGAAGTTAAGAAAATTTATAATTAAATAGATGAAAGCTCAGAACGCCTAATAGTTTTTTTTTTTTTTTTGAACAACTGTTGCTGTAAGACACAAGAGGATAATTTTTTCAGAAGTTGTTTTTTTTTATTTCAGTTTTTATGTTCGTTTTCAAGTTTGACAAATCACTTTGACACGAGCACAAAAGAGCGAAAAAATCATAAGTTTGAAAATTTTCATCCTTTTCTACCGCAAGAAAACCAAAATTCAGGTGAATACAAATTCATTTCTAATCAATTTCACACATTTTAATTAGTTCAATAAGTAGAATAAAAAAAGTAGAAATGTATTTCGGTTTCTATTTGGAGGTTTTTTTCCAATAGAAAACTTGATAACATCCGGTGATTCAACCGAAAACTGATAAGATTGTTTATCTATGTGTACACGTTTTTAACTAGAAAAAAAACAGTGTCGATTTTTAGCAAGAATTTCAGTTAAAATCCTATTTTATAGCAGTAATATTAAACTAGATACACGGAAGACTTATAGAAAATAATTTACATAACAATAAATAGATAAATTTAAAAAAATAAACAACTCACCAATTCCTATCTCGAATTCTAGTCAGCCCTAACTTGTCTTGTATCTCATGTGGTTTCATAGCTGCAAATCAAAAAAAATAATTCCCACACCTCCGATTTTCACTCACCATCTGCTAAATCTTGTTTATTTGCAAAAACAAGAATAATAGCGTCTTTCATCTCTCGATCATTAATAATTCTGTGCAATTCCATACGTGCTTCGTCAACTCTGAAAACGAACAATAAACAATAATTCATGATTTGGAGAAGAAAAAAATCAAACCTGTCTCTGTCAGCTGCATCCATTACAAAGATAAGAGCTTGTGTACCGGTATAATAATGACGCCAAAGAGGGCGAATCTTATCCTGACCTCCTACATCCCAAACATTGAATTTGATATTTTTATATGTCACTGTTTCGACATTGAATCCAACTGTCGGAATAGTAGTTACACTTTGCCCAAGTTTCAGCTTGTATAAAATCGCTGAAACAATAAAAAACTTTTAAAGAAAAAAATCCTTTTATGACTCACTTGTCTTTCCGGCCGCGTCCAATCCAAGCATTAGTATTCGAAGCTCTTTCTTGCCAAAAATTTTCGACAAGATTTTACCCATTTTCGTTGGATTGTGGGCTGAAAAAGAGAATTTTGTTGTCGAGAAAACAAAAGAAAACGAAAATCAATGAGGCCACGCCCACTGGCAAGCGTTGTTGTGTGTTTATGCAATTGTGCGGCACACATTTATATTGTTTTTTTTTCAGCTTGTAATTTGCTTTTCGTTTCAGGAGCTATAAACCTGGTTTAATGGTGGAAATTAGTCTTGGTGTATTGTTCAGAGGTTTCAATGCATCGTAAGTTTACTCGTAAAGTTTTAGAAAATTAGATTACAAACATTTTTTTCAGAAAATTTCTGCTTTACACCTGTCTCCTCACATTCGTTGTACTAATTTCGCTAAAACTCGACAAAACTGTGACATTCAGTTATGCATTCATTTTTGCACCACTCTGGGCTTGCAATGCTGTTGTATTTCTGGGCGCACTTGTTGGAATTTGCTCGTTTTGCGCAAAACCACCGTCAACGAACGAAATATCGATGAGAGTCGACTTCCAGGCGATGTTAATCACAGCAACTGAACATATTTTCTTGTGCGCTTTTGTTACGCTAACATTCATCAAGGTGAGTTGACGTCCTGGAAGGATTTTCAAATTTTTTTGTTCTGTTTTCAGCTCGAGTTCGAGTCTTGGTTTGATGCAACTCATCCGTTACCATGGACGATAGTATTCTGCCCATTGTTTTCGCTATCTATTCTGTCAATAGGTATTGCTGTGTGGTCTCTAAGGCACGATAAACCTTTCGAATTCGAGTTTTTCTATGCAATCAATATTGTTGAGTTGGTTTTCATCGCTTTCAAATTGGATAAACAAGTCGATTGGTCTTGGGCAGTTGTATTCATTCCACTCTGGGCAGTTCTATCAATCTCAGCAGTTGGAGTTCTATACGCTCTAGTTCTATCAATTGTCCTCGCCCGCAGTCGTCATTTCATCCCTTCACATCGCCGCCAACATATCTATTCTGCTATCCTACATACTTGTCTAGTTCTACCAGCTCTAGTCTGCTTAGTTCTTCTCACCGGCAAATTGGATTCAATGCAATGGAATGAGAAAGAATCGGCAACCAATTTACACTTCACAGTAAGCATATTTTCCTCTGAATAACTCACAAAAACCTTGAAATTTCAGACGGTTTTCGGTCCTCTCATGATGTCATTGTTCTTCATGACTTTAATGGCTTTGGGTTTTGGCGGACCTCCACCATCAGGAGCATCGACCACCAATATTTGGTGGTTTGGATTGAGACAACCACTGTGCCCATTTTTGTTAGACCGATGTCCTTCGTTGAGAACGTATGCGAATGTTAGTTATCGACTTGGATCGAGGAGAAGGAACGATGATCAGGTTAGTAATTTTGACAAAAATTTCAATTTCGAAATACATTCAATTACGTGAATGTTTAGATTTTGAGAACACAACATTTTGAGAAGATTTGAAACCTATTATGTCCGATCTCGCTCAAAAAAAAAAGATATGATAATTTCAAAAATTATTTGAAAAACAGTTTTTCGAATCAGACAAAAACGTACCTAGATTGGTATCCAGTTTTCAGTTCTATGCAGAGTATGACTCCAAAAACAGAAAAAAAAACAGTGATTGACCTTTTGGGTATGAATATCGAGAAAAAATTAAACGGCTTCCTCTTCCAAAACAAACAACTCCGGCTTCTTTTTCATAACAATTGTTTTTCTCCAAAGTCTGGAATTCATATATAGAATTTTTGACTAGTTCAATCTGCTAAATACCTTTATTTCTTTTTTTCATTTATAAAGTGGACAAGTACAAGAAGAAATAGTACCGGAATAAATCCCAATACGTCAAACAGTGAAAACTGAATTTATTGAATAAAACATGTGTTTTTTTTCTTGATCGCATCGAGACCAAATCATACTTTCGTGTTTTTAACATTTTTTTTTGATTCATCGATCAATCTTAAAACATATCTTTTTTCACTCCGTTATAGGTCTAAAAAATGCACTTATTAATTCCCAGTGAATGTCAGAAAAATTTAAGGTTTTTAAGAAAACTAATCAAACAAATCCCGAATTTTGGTCTTATCCAGAAAAGAACAAGTCAATATTTTTCAGTGTCCGATGGTAGTGATTTGAAATTCGCTGAAATCAAAACAATTAATCAAGAGGACTTCAAAAACTTAGTTTCTTTTTGTTGATACTTGAAAGTCACATTATTAGATAGTTGCTAAAAGCTTATCATTTTTCGACATATCAAACTTCCCGCTTTAAATAAAAGCTCACTAATTCCTAATCAAAAATCTCAATTCAGAACACAACCGAAGAACGTCAAGCGGTGATCAATGGTGCTCCAGAAGACGTTGATGAACCAGATTCCGTCGGCTCCACCAACTCAACTCGCCGAAAAGATACAACATCACGAAGTTCCACTCAAAACGATCCCGAAATCGCCGCCTCCAACTCGAAAATAATACACCAAGCCATGGAGAAATATCGATCCGATTACGCCTTTCATTTTGGAACCGAAATTAATCAACCCGACTGATGAACCACAACAACAACAACAAAAAAGAAGCATATTCGCGCTAGAACGCACCTGTACCAACGTGTATTTTATTGTCTATGTTACAAATTTATGATCTCGCGAGAAATTTATAGTTTTAACTAAACAAAATGAATCTTTCTGTACAAGTTTTTTTTCCGATTCTCATAAAAAGTTTGAACTTTTCAAAAATATATCAGCTGATTTTGAATAAAGTTAGACTTCAAAACGACTTCCAGGAATGAAAATATAGATGCGAAGTTTTTACGATATAGTTGGAATTGAAGAAACTGAGACAATCGAAAAAATCAAAAAAGCATATTTCGATTTTTTGAGAAAAGTTCATCCTGACAAATCGGAAGGTCCAACAGACGTAGGACTTCTCAACACAGTGACACTGATCTGGAATCGAATCAAGGTCTCGAGTGGAAAAGAAGAATACGATTGTTGGTTGAGAGAGCAGCGGTTAAGAGAGACGAAAGGAACCATCGCGGAAAGAATTGAGATCGAGGAGGTGGGTATTTTACAAATTTAGCTTGGCACAATCTTCCGATGTTCCTGAATGTCCTAAGTTTGATCAGCAACACACGTTATATTGATAATGTTTGTTTCTCAAACTAAACAAAAGTTTCGTCATGTTTTCTTTTAAATATTATAATCGATTTAAAATTGTCCTAAAACTTCTATTGATTATCTTTCAAAGTTTGATTCCATAGTTAATCGACATTCAAAAAAAAGTAACCGACACTTATTGTCGGGACGAAAAAATTAAAGCCTTCGAAAAGAACCAATATGGCCTAGAAAATGCCGACAGTACACTTCACGATAGATCAAAAAAGTTTTTGAGTCTGATAATAAAATAAAATTGTAAGTTACAGTTAAAATTTGAAACTTTACACGAATTAAAAAATAAAAAAATGTTCACATACTATGAAAAAACAGTCCTGTGTTTTTTTTTTTTGTGAAAATTCGACAAGTTCCAAAGATAATTATAAAATAATTTTTTCAGACCTAAAACTTTTTTTGATCTTTTTGAGAGGGAACGTGTACTGTCGGCATTTTCTAGGCCATATTGGTTCTCTTCCAAGGCTCTAATTTTTCGTCAGAATTATAAATGAATTTATTATGAAAAATAAAAACAGTCTTTGAAACGTATTTCACATTGCATCTTAAAGAGATGTAGAGAAGTCTCTCGTTCTTCGTAAAACTATAAAATTAACAATATTATTCTTATGAAATGAATGAGCTGATTTTTTATATGCTCAAAATACAGTACTTTTAACATTAAACAAGCCAATCTCGTTAAATATTGTTGTCATTTTTTATCTGTTTCATATCAAAGCTCTTCCTCAAGCTCTTCCTTAACAAGTTAAATACAAGCTTTCTTCAGGCCGACGAGGAGATTGACGAGCCGTGTCGCTGTGGAGATAACTTCCAAGTATCACCAGAAGAAGTTCGACAAATCGTCGATATTGGAATATTCGAGTGTGGTTCTTGCTCATTGTGCCTTGAAGTTGTGAAAGTATGTCATTAGACGAGACGAGCACCAAAATTTTGGTGTTGGGCGATAGCTGTGTTGGAAAAACGACGTTTTGTCATTGTGTGGCTGGAGAGTGAGTTTTTTTTTCATGAATGTGTTTCTTACAGCACCTAAAAGTTACTTTTTTCAGAATCGGCCAATTGCATTCTTCAACAATCGGTGCTACAGTAATCATGGCTTGGCATGAATATCGCGTCGGAACACCTGAACAACGAACAGAACTTCTTGAATTATGGGATATTGGTGGCATGGTGGCGCATCGCCAAAATTCACAAGTTTTCTTCGAAGGAGCTGTTGGCGCTATTTTGGTGCATGATTTGACGAATAAGAAGAGTGAGGAGGTAAATACCAAAATCATATGCAAACAACGAAAAATAATAATTTCAGAATCTTTCTAGTTGGTTAACTATGCTGGATGGAAAACCACGTGGAAGTATGGCGACGAAAAAAGACCCGGCCGCTGTTGCTCTTCGAGTCGATATAGAGAGTTGTAATATTCCTGTTCTCATTGTTGGCACAAAGGCAGATCTTGTGCCTCACAAGGGACCTGTTAGCTATGATAGGTAAGGTTTTTTGATCTGTAAATTTGTAAAATTTTGAAATGTACGAAAACAAATTTCAGTCATTTTGAAACTAGACGTTCTTAGATTTAGCTGAAGTTCAGACTGTGACTTCAATATTTCATTTTTTTTAAAAATCAAGTATCTGGTTTCTCCTATTCTATGTGTTGTTCCTAATTTTAATGAAAATACATCCAAATTGTCATTTGAACCTCTTTTTTTGAAAATGATAAATTTTTAACAGATTGCACATAGATTCGTTGAAGCACACCATTAAAGGGTCGGCCAACAGTATAACTTTATCCAGGTAAGTTTTTTGTTTTGAAATAACATACTTCTGGTTCACGATCAGGCTTGTATGGAACCGGAACCGGAACGTTCCGAAATTCCGAAAGTGCCGACTGTTTTCGGAACGAATTTGGATCGGAACCAAGTTCCGACTTATCATTTCGGAACTTTCGAAAATCGGAACCTAGTTCCGAAATCGTTTCGGAACTACTCGGAACCAAAAATACGGAAAAAACTTAGGATTTTTCGAAAAATATAGGCCTTTTTTGAAAATTTTGAAGTAAAAAGTATTGTTTTATTGATTTCTGAACACTTGTAATTCCACCATTTATTGTTATTGTTATCTTTCTACCCAATTTGGAACCAGAAAATGCGAAAAGATTCAGTTGAATTTCGTCATTCCAAATGTCCCGAAAAGTTTCCGAAAGTTCCGGAAAAAAATTCGGAATTACTTTTCGGAACTACTTTTTTCCGACTGCTTGATTCGGAACTAAATCGCAGGTTCCAAATGTTCCGAGAGACTGGTTCCGCACAATCCTGTTCACGATAAATGGTTATCGTAACTAAGTTTGAACCCAAAAAGATTTTTAATTCATTTTTTTGTTTCAGGTTCTTCGATTCTTGCCTTGACCGAACCCGCCGAACTTCTCTCAATGGAAATTTCTACGGCAACGCTCCCCGAAGAACAGCCGCTGGTTCTAATGTCAGTTCTCCTAGTACGGTACCCCGATATCTGAATTCCACATCATCATCGTCTTTTTCCACGTCTATCACAATGGGTTAATAAAAAATATTTATCTATTCCTTTTTTCATTTCTAATTGTAAAATGAAAATCAATTTGAAGTTTTGCACCGATTCAGATGAAATTCTGATTCCTGGAGAATCTCAAGATGGGAGTTTGGGGAGTTTGATTGAAGAAACTTTTAGTAGAGAAAGGGAGAACCTGGTTATATTACTAGGAAATGAAGTTATCTGGAAAACCACTGAAAAATCGGATATTTTGATAATGGTAGGTATAGTAAAGGTGATCGAAGGAACATTATCTGAAAATTTAGGATATTCTGAAACATGGCAATGAATTGACTATTTATCGAGAGAATTCAGAAGTTTTTAAGAGGTTTCAGAAAATTCACAAGAATTATGTGAATTCGACGAATTTGTGTCCTCAGTTTTTCGTGAAAACTTCTTTCATTTTTCTGGAAGTTATTGTGAATGAGAGGAAATTGAAGGCTCTTGTTGATACAGGTAAGTAAGGTGAAATGTAGGCTGGGGTTACTGTAGTCATCTCTTATATCATGTGCGCTCTACCGAAACTGTTGTCTTCGTTTCTTTCTCTCGGTTTTAAACACACACTTATTCACAACTAAATGATTGTAAAGTTTAGTGTATGCAGATTGACAAAAGTTCATGTCGCAATTTTGCAGACTAGAATTTTGGATTAATTCGGAGTTCACCTTTAAGAGAGAATCAAGTTTAGAAGTTTTAGTTAGCATGAACTGAACTACCGCACCGTTTTGTTTTAGCTTAAAAACCACAGTAATCTTTGACATTTTGAATTCCTCTTTTTGAAAAAAAAACTGGCCACTGATTTTAAAGGAGCACAACTCTCCATTATCTCCAAATCCTGTGCGGAAAAGTGCGGAATTTTCGATCAACTAGACACCCGCTTTGCTGTCGACGCTTCTGGATTCATTGGAGGAGTTCGGCAAGCTCTTGGCAAAATCTTATATGGTAAATAATTTTGATTTTTCTACTTAAACCCAAAATTATATATTTTCTTTTCAGTAGATGTGAATATTTCTGGGAAGTCTATGAGAACAATTCTGACAGTTATTGATGAGCTGAATTCCGAAATCATTCTTGGTATCGATTTTTTGAAGGCCTACAATGCCACGTTGGACCTGAAGAATGGTAGAATTATTTTCGACGAAAAAGTTGAGGCGAAATTCCTAAATGATGATTTATAATATAACTGAAAATAGAAATGTCTAGTTAGAGAATCGTTTGATAAATGCTGGTGGTTTGAGAATGCTTCGCTCCCATGCGAATTTTTCCGATTCGGGGAAGAATGAAAGAAGATGGGCGACTTTTCGAAGAATCTTTTCCAATTTGAGACCGTTTTCGATTTCGAAATCCATGAGGCAAGTGGCGTCTTTGCATTGGTAAAGATCTTCGGCAAAGTGTTCGATCTGAAAAAATATATAGTTTATTAGGAGATTATTGTTTAAAGTTCAATCGCTACCACGCGGTTGCTGTAGTTTCAATTTTCAGCTCCAAATATTTCCAGAACAACATTTTTTCAGTCCGAGGAAATGTCACATTATCAATAGAGCACGTGGTACCGATTGAATTTTGCCTCTGTGCTCAAATTTCTGAATGAGTTTTTTTTAAGTTGCTCCGAACAAGAAATCGATATATTTCCGATTTTTTCAAATTATTGAATCGGGCTCGAAAACCTGACTCAATCACGAAAAACTTTTCAATATGAAAAATGGGTGCAAAATTTTATCGGTACCAAATTTTCAATGAAAAATCATGCGCACAGTTAAAATTTTGGACAATACGATTCAAAATTGGGGAAGTTCAAACAGTATAAGCCAAAGTTCGATCACGCTCTATGGAGAGCCATCTTTTTTTCAATTTATGGTAGATTTTCTCAATCATATTTTCGATGTCAGAATCGATTCCTTCAGATCCGACCACCCAGAACACTTGTTTGTGACAAAATTCAGAATTGTTTTCAGTAAACCAAAGCTGGAAATCTAAAACTACAGTAATCCTGTTGATTTTGGATAAAAACCCAGCTATTTAGAAGATCCCATATATTTTAGTTATAATATAATCAACAAAACGCTCTCGATTGATAGAATCCAATTCAACCAAAATCGAAAAACTACACTAAAAAATTAATTTCAGAATCAGATTCCTCAAATCTAAGATCCAGTTCCAAAGTTCTAACTAATAGTCGTTCACAAATCGCTTTTCTACTCGCAAATAAGCTTCCCGGAATAATAAAACCATCAAATAAACAGTTCCCGAGAATAGTTTTATACGTAGAATTCGAATCTGATATTGAAAATCAACTTAACTTTCGTTTTCAGAGCAAAAACTTATAGATTATCAATAGAGCGCGTGTTACAACCCATATCCTCTAAAACCCGCCACTCACATCTCTAATCATTTTCTCATCAATTTGATCATCGAAGTTCAACAAAACTTCAACTGTGTTTGAAATGTAGCTCGCAGTCGATTGAACGCTCTGAAAATTACTCTATTTTTAAATTATACAAAAACAGCCTTAAAAAAAGCCGCCATCATGTCAACAACAACCTAAAACATACCTTTGGACAAATTTCTGGGAACTTTTTGCATTCTCCAATCAAAACAGTGAGAAGATGAGAAGGATGGGCTGAAAATCAAACTTTATTCTAATCTGAAATTAATCATCTGAAACTCACATTTGATCATTTCCAACGTGTGAAGATCAATATCCTCTGAAGTTGCCAATGCGAAAATCGAACAAACCAGGAGTACTCTCAACATTTTTCACAATGAAGTGCCTGCTAATGATTACGAACACTATGGATAGTTTTTGTTTATTTTTTTGAAACATGATATCTCATATTTATATTTAAGAGACAATTTTTATACATTATAATTGTGAAATTAGATACATGTAAATATTCACCCGAGTGAATTTATACAATTAAAGCCAGTTATTAATATACTGTAGTTCTTGTAGAACTAGGCTTCCGTGTCTACGATGTTTCGAAGATTCAGGGGCTGATGAAGAAAATTGTATTCATCGTTGAAAATTCCGAGTGGATAAGTTGAGCAAAAGTTTAACGTCAGTAGTATGCTGTTGACCATAAGACGGAGCTGGAATATGATACAATTTTAAACTATGATGATAACATCAGGTTTCAAACTACTCCAGAATAAAGGTTTTCGAAAATTCAACAAACTACAGTAGCCTGGTTTTGAACACTGAATAGAATAAAGGTCTATTAGCCAAAATTCAATCAGTAACATGCGCTCTATTGATAACATCACATTAAAAAACAGATTCTTTGAATTTTTGATGCTGAGAACTGAAACTAAAGTAATCCAATGGCAGCGATTGAGTTCAGGCTAATAATTTAGAAAAAAAACATCTCTAGAAATGAGCCAATCAGAATTGAAAAAGGGGAAACTTTAGATTTAAAAAAAAGATTTAGTGCACATGAAAAATTTATGAAGCCCTTCAACTTCTGATTTTTAGATACTTTTCATTTACTACATTACAAAAATCAGAAGAAATTATGATTTTCAGGACAGTCTCAGAAGTCTCTTAAAAAAATTATAATAAATTCCGCTGAACTTCAAAAAAGATATTCACTCAAAGAACTCACAATTCGAAAAACGATGAAATACACGAGAATCGTTGGCAGAATCAGGAGTAAGATGACGAACAACGAAGTGGATAGGAACTGTTGACGAGGGTCGAGAAGAATCTGGAAATCGATATTGTATGAGATCACAGAAATTACCCATCAAAGTTGGGCGGAAGTCGTTTTTTGAAAAACCGTTATTAGGAAGTCGGAATTATTTTCGGCGTTTATTTTGCCTTTCCAAAACATTTTTTTGGTTGAAATTAGAAAAACAACAAAAAATGCGGAAAACTTGGCTGACATTTTTTCAGAATTTTTATAGAAAAATAGTTATTTCGAGCATTGTTTGCATCAAATCATAACAGAACAAAACTACAGTAACCCAAACTCACACTGTCTGTTCGTTTTCTGAGCGGGTTCCATTTTTTGCCTCTAACAAGTCCCCATAATTCTCCAATCGTGTATCGGCAAACTGTCCACAGCCTGAAGCTTTCTCTGTTTTCTACAGTTTTATTCAAAAATTACGAACCTTGTTGCGTATGCATCGAAGCATAAAAAGTGAACTAGGAAAAACTTCGCAGCATCACAAAGAGCTGCTAAAAATGTGCTGATACCAGGTACGAGAAAAAAGCAGACAAATCGTGTCATTTTGGGGTCTTGTAGGAAACTGATGAAGGCTGGAATTCAGTTTGATTGTAGAACGGGGAATGAAAATTACTTGTCCACAGGTAAATGTGATATCGAAAGAAGCTTGCTAGTGTTTGATTGACTGGAATTATCAGTTTGAGGCCGGCTGGATTGTTCTCAAGAATAGTTATCACCTGAAATCAGTTTCTGAACTCAGACAAGTATCACAATTAATTACATTATCAAGATTTCTGGCCAGTACATCAGCCAAAATCCAAATGCTTTCGTGCAATACTGCAACTTCCAAGTTGGCGAGAATCACCCATCCTAATATTACGTCGATCACTGTTATTCTTGTGAACTTATTCACTAACTTATAATCCAGTATTCTGCACAAAACACTAAAATCTCGAATTTTCATGATTTTCCGTCTAAAAAGAAAAACATCAAAAATATCTCAAACGAAAAAGGAAGATAAAACCGGGACCGTGGAAAGCCCATTTAAACACAATCAATCAATAAAGGACTATCGAGCAAACATGTACTAAATGTTGTATTAGTTGTAATGATGATGGGGAAAAGGTGGGAAAATTGCAAAACATATCAATTATTCAATCATTCTTCGTTTTGATCGTAGGCTCGTATTTAATGGGTGGCTTCGAGTTTGGCTTTCAATGAAGCTGGCATCTCTGGTGGTGGTGGACGTGGGAGGTTAAGAGCAACCTGAAAAATTTTTGTTTTGCGATGATTTTAAACATTTTCTAGAGTTGAAAAACAAAGTTGTTTCGTGTTTTCTAGTTTTGAGAATACTCACTTTAACTGAATCATAGATGAACCATTGAAGAGCGGTGAGAGTACCGATCATGATGATACGTGGAACAAGTCCCTTCCACAATCCTGCGAATCCGAGCTTCTTGACGATTCCACCAACGGAAGCTTGTGAGTCTTGGTTCAATTTGGAGACAAGGGTATCAGCTGGGTGAGAGACAATAGCGCAGAAAACTCCAGCGATGTATCCGGCAATGAAGGTAACAACGAGTTGTTCTCCCTTTGAGCATTCGGCTCTTGGTTTTGGAACAACATATTGGTAAAGAGCTTCAACAGTCTTCTCGAAGCAAGCGAACTTCATCATGGTGTATGGGATTTGTCTCATCCAGAGTGGTGGGAGTCCCTTGTAGAATCCGGTGAGTCCTTCGGCGGCGTAGATTTGTGGGGCACATCCTCTGAGGGTTGGTGGAGCTCCTGGAGCGGTTTGGATACGGACCTTGGTGGCTTCCATTGGCGCGAGAAGAATGTCAGCGAAAAATTCAGCTGAAGCTGAAGCGGCCAAGTACAATGAGGTTCTGTACAAGTAGGCGTTTTCCTCTCCGAGCAAATCAGCGTAGACGTTCTTGAAGACCTCGTAGAATCCGAACTTTCCGAGTCCTTGGAGAGAATATCCGACGGCGGTTGGTGCCCATCCCTTGGCAAGAGCGCGAACTCCTTCTTCGGCGACGGTGGTACGGAATCCAGAGACGATACCCTTGTATTTTTCTGGGTTTACCTATAAAAATATCATTACGACTGAAACAAAAAACTAGTGTTACCTGAATTCTACATTTGACGAGATCAAGTGGAACGATAGCTGTGTGAGTAATTCCGCATGAAAGAACTCCTCCAAGAGCACAATAAGCGTAGTATTGTCCAGTTCCGAATTGAACTTGTCCTGCTGTAAAAATTTTAACTTGGTTTGATACGGATTTTCTATCAATTTTAACCTTCATGAACTGAAATCGCCGTTGTGGCTACACCAACTGCTACCCTAGCCACTACATCTGTAGATCTATACGAGAGCCACTCAATTATCCCATCAACTAGTTGTGTTACTCCCCAAAAATAGAGAATTATCCACATAGTTATAATAAAAATAACACCACATCTACCATTCCTTCTATAAGGGTTTTTTGCACTCGTAAAATAAGGTAAAAACTTTTCTTCGGTTTCTGACGTCATTGATAAACGTTGATAAGCAACAGAGGAATGTATTCTGGACATTTAATTACAGAAAATTAGAAATGAATAGCTCTCATTTCGAAAAATACAATAAAAATCGGCGGTAAGCCTTGAAACGTTTGCCACGTTCCGTTCCTTTCTCTAGCATTCGTTATCTCTTCTCTCCCTCCGAAAAACTCTTCCCTCACTGTCTCTCGTTTTCTTTGTTTGCATGGTTTTCACATGCTATGCATCTAGTGAGAGCGTGCAAACAACTAATTTTTTTTTTGGGAAAGACGGCTGTTTGATCACAAATTTCCAAAGTGAAGAAGAACTTTGCAATGGGTAATCGAACTGAAATTGTACTGGTCCAGATGTGGATATCAAAAACATAAAAAACGTTATTGTATGAATTTTTTTTAGAATTTTTGACAAAAAAATCTGTTCCGAACAAATTTCGAAACAAAGTATTTAACAATGACGTCAAATAATGGACACTTAACAGAAACGAAAAGACTTTTAGGTCGAAATTCTTAAAAACTTCACACGCAAAAAAAAACAGTATTTCATGTCATTACTCTCAAAAACTGCTACGTGTAATATGCGAAAAACTTGGTATTTTATTTTAAAACAAAATGAGAACTATTTAGGAAATTTTTAATAATGCAACCACAAGAAATTAGAAAGAACTTTTAATCTTTGAGATGAAGTCATTAAGCACAAACTATTAGTAATATTTATCACGCTATTTTAGAGGTATTATTTTTTCTTTCTTTCTATCGAATTCATCTCCAGATTGATATGTTACGAAGATATGTTAGATATGTTACGAAAAACGTTAACTAACTTATCTTTATTGAAATTATCGTTCGAATCTCACTGTTCAAATGTTAAAAAACAAGTAAATGTTTTCAAAAACAATTTTTGTTTATTTTCGGTTGTCAACAAACGATTGCATTTTAAATTTTAATGGGTTCATCGGCTGTTTTAGTTCGTCAAAGGTTTCATTTAAAAATTAACTTACGAACTGCAGCAGCTGATTGGCAGCTAGCGGACCTGACCGGCAGGGAGAATGGGTTGGTCTTGGACGACTCGGAGAGTTGACTGAAACTGCCCATATTTTACCTGAAATTCACTATTTTTATAAAATCTTTGAAAAACGGAATCAATTAACAAGCATAATAAAAAATATCTGTTGACTTCTCCAAAAAACGGCTGCGAAAAATTTGAAAAAGTGCCCGTTCTCTGAGCGATGGTCGGCACACACAGTAACCTTGAAAAAAGGTTTAGCAACAACATGCACATCTAACTCGTTGTTGGCTATTTGCCAATGTTCGAATTTTTCTTCTTTTTCTTTTTTTTTCTTCGAGAAAAACACTTTTTTCGCTTTTTTCAGGCAAAATGGCGGATGAAGAGTTGAAGAAGGCTTTCCAAGATTTGCAATTCAAGACAAACGAAACAAAAGGTCGAATTGCTCAAGGAGAAATTACCAAGAAATTGAATTTGCAAAAGAATCGAGTTTCTGAAGTTACTCATAGAAATCTTGTCGGTGTTGCTGATGGCTTGCCAGTTTATCGTAGTATTGGGAGAATGTTTTTATTAACAGACAAACCATCAGAGCTGACTAGACATGAGAACGAAGCAAAAGAATTCAAGTGAGTTTTAAAAAAAATAAATTGCGTGATGTAATTTATTAATTCAGAGAAAAAGCAGCTGCGATCGATAAACAACGAGAATATCTGGAGAAAGGACTATCTGAAGCCGAAGCCAACTTGAGGGAACTTATTCAATCCAGAAGAGCCTAAATTCTTATATATTTTGCAAAAATCTCATAAAAAGTGCTTTCTATATATAACTTTTAAAGTATTTAATATGTGAAACATCGCTGAAATATACATACAAAAATTTCAATCAATACGGAAATCAAACTTTCTAGAAATGCTGCCAAGTAGGGGAATTCTTCGATTTTTTCGAAGGATCCATGTCTCAACAGCATCTTCTTCTTCCTCGACGTCAAGATTCCCCGCACAAACAAATTCAAGGAGGAAAAAGAATTCAGGTTTATAACGTTTCAATTTTTCAAGCGAATTAAAACTAGAAAAGTTTAGCTCGAAACAAAAACATTGAGGATCTGGTTGAACCTAGAAAAGTGAAACATTTGACCGCGCAAGCAGTTGGAATGGAAGATTGGATCGGAGGATTAGATGTTGTAGGTTTTTAAGCGAAGTTTCTTTATCTAGAACCTGGTTCTAGACTTCAATTCAATTGGCTCTTGACGAATTTATGCGCAGACCAATGGTTAGACAACTTGCTCAAGAAAACGGGATTAATGAGAAACTATTCATGAGAGCTTATCGAAGTTTCAAAGAGTATTGTACTCCAGAAGACTTGAGCTCTGTCGATCCGGCTCTTCTCATCCTCCTCAACGACATTTCAAAAGGTGAAAAAGACGTCGAAATTCTCTATCCATACTTCCTCGATCACTCGAAACAAGTATTCCCCCACCTCGAAGCCATGGATGATCTCCGAATCATCTCCGACCTGACCCGACCACACAATTGGTATCCGGAAGCGCGTGCGCTTACTCGCAAAATCTATTTCCACGCAGGACCCACAAATTCCGGCAAAACGTATCATGCTCTCAAACGATTTAGTGAGGCGAAAAGTGCGGTTTTTTGTGGGCCCTTGAAATTATTGGCGACAGAAGTATTCAATAAAAGTAACGAATTGGGTGTGGATTGTGATTTGGTGACGGGAGAGGAACGACGATTCGCGAAAGATAATCATCATCCATCACAACATTTATCATCGACGGTGGAGATGTTATCAACACAAATGAGGGTTGAAGTGAGTGTTAAAGTTATTTTTCAAGAAATTTTGTGTTCTAGTAAAATATTTGTTTTTTGTAATAAAAAAACAGAAATCAAACTGGTTCATATAAATTTAAACTTTGAATGGTTCAGAAAAAAAATCGGTTTCTAAATATCCCTATCGAAATATTCGGAAGATAATAAGCCCAGGATTTTCTACAATAATTTTTCCAAACAAAAATGATGTTTAGTTTAAATATGCGAAATTTTTAATCCATAGCTTCAAAAAATCTTAATTCATATTATCTATTGAAGAGAACACTTTGTAAAATTTCCTTTCTGCCCATTTTGAATTGGTCCAGTTTTCAAAAACCACTTTAAAATACGTTTCAAATGTTTTATATTGTTTGTGACTTTCAAAATTGCTTCGTTGATTGAGTATGAAAACGAGAAAATGAATCTACGAGAATAAATTCATTCGAGCTGTTTAATCAAAATCTTCTCATAGAATTTTCGTGATAAGACTCTAACAAAAATTGAAATGTCTTTTGAACGAAAATTTATACTTTCCAATGTGAAAAGAGTTTTTTTTCAAAAGACGGATCAATTTTCGAAACGATTATAGCATGAATCCGGATAGAAGAAGTGAATTTCTTGAATTATAGTTTATTTTAATAAAACTTGTGAAACAGGTAACTTTTATCATCATAGTTTAAATATTACATTAAAATTCTATGCGGTTTATTCTTTGGAAAAAAGGTATTTTAAAACGGTAGATATCTAATTCAGAAATCAAGATTCTAATTTTTGTTATTTTCACCTCCACGGTCCTCCAATTAACAGTAACCTCTGTAAAATATGTTTCAAAAGTTGTTTATACTTCAAAATGTTTGAGAATGTTTCGCTGCTTTTGAGATCTTTTCGAATACTTATTGTTAATATAAATACTTTGTACCGGAACGGTTTCTTTAGGAGTTAAATAAATCTTTTCAGGTAGCCGTCATTGATGAGATTCAAATGCTCCGTGACGAGCAACGAGGTTGGGCATGGACACGTGCTCTTCTCGGTGCCGCTGCCGATGAAATTCATCTTTGCGGAGAACCTGCCGCCATTGATATTGTCAAAAAGTTGCTCGAACCAATTGGAGAGACCGTTGAAGTTCGATATTATGAAAGAAAAACGCCGCTGACAATCGCTGACAAAGCTATCGAATCGTATGATAATGTAGGCTTCCTTTTTTCATCACGTGATTTTTGAAACATAGATTTAATTTTAGATCGAGCCGGGAGATTGTATTGTGTGTTTTTCAAAAAAGCACATTTTCTACAATTCGAAAAAGTTGGAAGAGCACGGAATTAAACCGGCAGTTATCTATGGAGATTTACCACCGGGTACAAAACTCGCCCAAGCCGCAAAATTCAATGATCCAGATGATCCTTGTAATGTATTGGTGTCGACGGATGCAATCGGAATGGGATTGAATTTGAACATTCGCAGAGTGATTTTCAATAGTTGCACTAGACAGAATGAACTATTACCAACTTATGCGGCTCTACAAATTGCTGGAAGAGCGGGAAGATTTGGAACAACTTATGCGAATGGAGTGACGACCACGTTAAGGTCGCAAGAACTTGCGACATTGAAGACGATTTTGGCGCAGAAAGTCAGTTGTTTGACTATTTTTGAAGAAACTCCGCCAAAATTTAATTTTAGCTATTGAAAATATATTTTTCTTCGTTTGATATAGTAGAGAAAATTCAAGAATAAAAAATCAGGAATCTAAAAAATCGAAAAATACTAAAATATGTGATCGAGACTGTTTTTAAAGTTTCTCAAACTGCAAAGTTCATCTCAGTTGAAACAGAATTGAGAACTCGCATCTTGAGAATGACATTTTTTTTTTAAATTTTCTAGTTAAATAACCTGCAAAACCTAGAAACTAAACCATCCCGTGAATTTAATTCTTCTTGATTAGAACAGGTTTATCTTGGATTTTAATTTATAAATTCTTAGGTCAAAATCATTCACTCGCCTCTCCAAGTTTAGCAAATTGATTCAAGTTAAAAAAAAAACAATCTTCAAGATCTAAAAAATCACAATAAAACTCTTTTTTACAGATTGAACCAATTACTTCTGTTGGAATCGCACCGACCTATGATCAAATTGAAACGTTCTCTTTCCACCTCCCACAAGCCTCTTTTGTCAGATTATTAGATTTATTTGTGTCAGGTGAGTTATTTTCTTCTAAATCTATCATTCCTCAAATTTTCTTTGCAGTCTGCTCGGTTTCCAATCATTTTTTCATTTGCACCGTGGATGATATGCGTGAATTGGCAGTTCTAATTGATCAAATACCTTTACCGCTAAAAGTTCGATACACATTCTGTACTTCTCCATTAAATACGGATGATAAGATGCCGGCTGCGGCGTTTGTCAAAATGGCGAGAAGGTGAGAAAAATCATTTTTTCAACTTTTCAAAAAGTTCCCAATCAAAAATGTTCGCAGATTTTCAACCGGTCAAGCATTGACATATGAATGGATGATGGACATGATCGAATGGCCACCAGAGCCAGCCACAAATCTACGTGAACTCGTTCATCTTGAACAAACCTACGAAATTCTCGACCAATACATGTGGTTGTCGATGCGCTTTCCCGACATGTTACCCGATGAGCCGGCGATTCGAGAAGCAAGTCGACAATTGGATCAAATGATTCAAGACGGTGTGGATAGTTTTATGAATTTGTTAGGAAGTACGGGAGGAGGAGGACTTGGAGAAAAAGAAAGAGAAGTTTTGAGAAGAACGAGAAAGCCGGAAGAGAAAGAGAAGAAGAAGTAAGTTTTTCGAGTTTTATGTTTGGCGCCAAAAATTGGGTGAAAATTTGATTTTCGCACAAAATTCTAGTGTCAGTTCTTTCTCGTTAAAACAGCGTTTAATTCCAGATCAATACTTGAAACCCTTCTGAAACGAGCCGATTTGTCTGAAATTGATCTCGAACAACTTCGAGATGAGCTCAATTCGACCAAAAAGAAAACCTAGGATTAGTTAGTTTAGAATATTTGTTTTGTTATGTTTTTTTTTCTTCCTTGACGGGTTTTTTGTTATTATCATAGTAGATCAGATGAATTTATCCTTTTTCTTTCTTCACAAAAAACAACAACAGGACTTGAAGAGGGTGTTTGAAGAGGAACAGTCGTCATGGTCCTTGATTCCGCCTCTTTTTAGAATCAGAATTGCACATTCCTCAAAGATTTCCGATACATTTTGATTGAGTTTGGCGCTTGTTTCAAAGTAGGGAATATTAAGGGTTCGGGCGTATTCCTCAATGAATTCTTCGTCGATTTGACGAGTTCCGATTAGGTCAGATTTGTTGCCAACAAGAATTAGGGGGACCTGAAAGTAGAAAATTTATGTTTTAAGATTCGCGGAGCTATAATCTCAAGTAGTTCTGTCAAAATAATTGCTAAGCATGTTGTTGAAAAACTTAAATGTCTTGATTTTCAATTTAAAAATTTACTGTTCCTCAGATTTCTTAAAATTCGAAGGTTATTTTGCTCAATATTAGAAACGGGGTTTTTACTCTAACAATAATTTTACAGTGGTTAACTGTAGCCACAGTAAGAACCATCGGTTATATAGTTTTCCATTGGTGGTTACTGTCATCAGTTTATTTTTGCAACTTCAAATTTTTTTTGTTCGGACGATATTAGCCTAAATTCAATCGGTAACACGCGCTCTACTGACAATACCATATTGTTTAGGCCAAAACTGAGCTGATGATTGATTTTTATATCAGAATCGAGTTCTACTGGTCAAACACCCGCGAAAATAAAACCTCCTATACAAAATGGGATAAAATCTAGACCAAAAGACTTTTTTGTGCTCAAGAAATAGATTTTTGAATTTCACAAGTTGGTGGAATTTTCAGAAATGAAGGAAGTTTTGAAAAAGTAGTCTCAAAAATTTGATGCGCAAATATTTTGTGGTAATGTAGTTTGTTGAAATGGTAATTTTAGCCTCACCTCCTTTCCCCTTATCCTCACAATATCCTCATAAATCCCCTTCAAATCCTCAAACGTCGATCGATCCTCCAACGAGAACACCAAAATGAACCCCTGTGCCGATCGATAATAAGTCTCCCTCATCCCATTAAACTGCTCCGTTCCCGCCGTATCCAATATCTCCAATCTCGCATTTTCCGCCTCAATCTTTGACAATTTTCGATAACTATCTTCGATGGTGGCATCGTAATGTGGAGTAAAAATACCCTGTACAAACTGGAGAGTCTAAAATAGGCAAATATCGATTTCTATGGACACGAAAGAACCTACCAACGCACTTTTGCCAACTCCACCATTGCCTAAAACCACAATTTTATATTCTTTCATCTTTTCCAAAAAGATTATGCTTGACACAAATAAATTAATCAAAAAAAAAAACAGGAATAATGATCAACACTTGATTAAGAAGATGATTTACTAGGTCGAATGTGATAAGATTTTTTTTATTTATTTCAGCGATAAAACAAATACATAAATTATACATAGTACAAGAATCACAAGTAAAAGATTTTCAGATTTTTTTTTCATAAGTGAATTTCAGTTCTGCCTAGTTGAGTTTCCAGAATCCAACTGTCGAATCACTTGAAGCAGTAAAAAGCATATTATTCTTAGTGCTCATATCATTAATCGAATCACTATGCGCTTTCGTATACTCCTCGACCAGGCGCATTTTATTACTAACATCCCAGAATCGAACAGTTCCATCTTTACAAGCCGAAACGAGGTGTTCCTTTCCTTTTTGGGGTCCCAACGCGACAAGTGACTGGATATACTGTTGATGTGCGCGGAGCTCTAAATGCTCCCGTTTGCCGTCGTTAAGCGAGAATTTCATGATATTCAAATCCTTGGATGCTGTATACAAGTTTCCATTCAACGGCAAAACGGCTGTTACATTATCATAGTGTGGTGGGGTGAATTCGCATTTTGATTCGATTATACCAACACCGGTTCCGACCTCGTATTCTTTGACGTAGTGATCGCGACTTCCGGTGTATGCGAGAATACTTCCTTCGGGTGTCATTGTGGTTTTCAGGCAGGATACTTCAGATCTGAAAATGAGAAGTGTATTTAAAACTTCGAGGATTGATAAGATTGGATTTTTTTAAAAGTTCAGTGTGATTTCTAAGCGCTAATTATTCATATTTGGAGTCTAGAAATTCTGAAAAGATCCACATCCGGCGCTGAAAAAACAAAACTGAATCGGGATTTTTTTTTCAAACTGAATCGGGATTTTGTAATTTTATAAGTAAAAACCGTTAGCTTGGTAGTTTGACTAGGAAGGAGTGAGATTTGGGCTGTTTCAGGCCGTCCGGAAGCACGTTTCAGGAAAAAACGAAAAAAAAAATCAGGCTTTCTAGGGACGGCTTTTTAATCTACAATAACCCTCCTAAGATTAATTAAATAAGTTTCGAGTTAAATCAGTTTTTTTTTAAAATATTTTGACTTAAAGGGGGACGGTAGGGGAAAAAAATAAGTGGATCCTTAAAGAAAGAGCACCGTCGGAGTAGTAAAACCTACAAGGGAATTTTTACCGAAAAGCCTGGTATTCGAGAAATTTCAGGTCAAAGTTAAAAATTCCACGTATGGTCACATACGATCATTTTTAGAACGTACGTGGAATTTTTAACTTTGACCTGAAATTTCTCGTATACCAGGCTTTTCGGTAAAAAATCCCTTGGAGGTTTTACTATTCCGAGGGTGCCCTTTCTTTTAAGAAAATAAAAAGTATACGCATTTTCCCCCTACCCTCCTTTAAGAAATTAAAGATAATACTCACTTTGGACTATGTGAAGCGGCATTCAACCGTCCCAGCGGTTTCCACTCCCTCAAATTCCAAACTCTTACAAACGCCGAAAACGACGTGAACAACATCTGTCCAGTTGGATCGACATCCGCAGCTGTTATCACACTTTCCAGGAAAGGTATTGAATTCTGTCGCGGCATAACAGATGTGACATCAATCGAACTACCATCATTGACTTGTCCACTCGAGTTGATCACTTTTACACATATACATTCGGGAGTTCGATAATCCCACGCGCGACCTTCGAACATTGAAAATGTGAAGACGAGATTGGAGAATGGCACGAATTTGACGAGATGAACATTGTTCGGATGAACGCCGAGGGTTCGAATCTCTCGACCAGCTTCAATGTCCCATAATTTCGCAGTTCGATCTGAAGATTGAACATGTTGCATTGGAATATATCATTTTTATGAATTCCTCTGGTCTTGGTGCCAAAATTAATATGGTAACAATGTTGCAGACTTTTTGACATGAAAAAATATCAATGGGAATTTTTTGACGCGTCGAATTCAATTTCAATACTAAAAATAAGTTTTTAAAAAATTAGGAACCGAGAAACAGTACATTTTGAGCATTTAACCTGAGCTCGATGGCATTTATGTATAGGTTTGAGCCAGCTAAGCTCGGTCAAAATGAGAAAATTCAGATTAAGAATCTTAAAACCTCGAAATTCGTCATTTCTAGGTTGAACTAAATTGGTTTTTGCTTAAATTGAGACTGATATTTCACTTTTTAAAATTTCTTTCGTCTGTCAGCTTATTTTGGTGATTTTCAAAATTTTCAGAATCAAATCGGGAAAAAATGGACAGATTGTTCTAGTAAACAATCTCGAAAGAAAAGTCTATCAGTCACCGATCTGGCCGATTTATTTTCCAATTTTCTGACCTGATTCTGACCGAGAAACCAAGGTAAATTGTGATTCAGAGCTTCTGATAGAATCGATATTATGGCCTCTAGAATTCCAGAAACGTTTTCATCATCAGAAAAATTATAGGAACTATTTTCAAGAAATCGAGCTCCGATTTTCTTAAGAAAAATCAGAAATTCCAGCCTGAAATGTACAATAAAACTGGATATTTTAAACTTTTCGTAGGATCAGGCCAAGGGTTCTTTTTAAGATATATTCGCCATGTCCAGAAGTATCTGATTGAGCTCAAATTAACATAGAAACCCTCACCTTTGGACCCAGTGATCATCATATTCTCCCCCGACACATCCACCGACAATACTCCTTTCGCATGTCCCTCCAACGTATGCGTCCTACTCACAACACTTCCTCGCATACCATCCTTCACCGGCGCAATACGACTATGCCTTCTGGAATGGAATAATTAAGAGAGTTTCAGATTCGAGATAAGAAATATGTCACCCAAAAAGTATCTGTTAGGACATTATAACAAAGGGTGCTAATGAGAAGAAAAAAACAAGATTAAAAAAGGCGAACCGATTATTTTTAATAATAAGCTCGGCACACGTATCACTTAGCCAAGTTGGCGAAATTCGCGCAAACACCGATTTTGTGGTTAGTTTCTTCTGGATGAGCGACGTCGTTGATAGCGTCGATTTGGATCGATTCGGTGGCGGAAATGTTAGCGACGCTGATGACGTCGTCGGAATGCCCTCTTCTTGAACCGATGCCAGCAACCTGTATGAGTATGAGTACAACATAGAAGCGTTACAGGACAACAGTCAATATAGAATAAAAATAGGGACTGTTATTCTCACCCTTTTCTCGAACCTCCACCACCATTAAATCCATTAATACCACCCCTCCGTGGTGTCCCACCACCTCCTACAGTACTCCTTTGCTTCGTATTTCTTTGGAAGGGTGTAGATGAAGTCGTAGACGAAGAAGATGTCGATGGTTGTTGCCAAGATGGTGTAGTAGTAGCAGTTCTGAAATTGCAGCCGAAGCCAACATCACTACATCGATATATATATAAGATTTTCGAAAACAAACACATAAAGACAACACATGGTGCAAAGGAAATGATGGGGAGTGTACAGGGTGCAACAAAAATCGTTCCAACATTCAAAACCGAAAAAAAAACTCACATTTTCTTCTTGTTCTTCGATGGTTCTTCTCCAGATGGATCTTGTTCTGATGGCGGTGGGTCGGAGATTGACATTTGATCAGTTGGATACAATAGTTCTTCTTGAGTCGCAGTGTGACGACGAATCTTGTAGTTGTGAATAGATTGGGCTTCTTCTGAAATGAGACAAATCATTTCCTGTTTCAACTGTTTCAAATAAAAAATTCAAAATTTCGAATTAGTTAATACAGGTTTGATGGAATTAACTTCGACCATTCAAAATTCAGCCAGAAATTTGATGGGGAATTTGAAAAATTGTAGTTTTGGTCGTTTTCAGAATGAAATTTCTAAACTTTCGCTAACGGTCCAACTAGATTGGCAACAAATTTTGCAAACGTCTTGTTTCAATTGTTTTGGATGAAAAATTTCACAGGTTTTTTCACAATCGTGAGTAAATCCAACAAATTAGATGGAAGCGACTGAAAAATCTGCATTTCAAACAATTCAGTCAGAATCTTGGTTGAAGTTTTGAAAAATTGCAGTTGTAGACATTTTCAGAATTGAAATTTCTAGATTTTTGCTCACTCCTCACAAAACATGACACATTTTAGAAAAGTCAGAAAACCTATTTCCGCCATTAAACTAGGTCGTCGATTCAGACTTCTCTTAAAATTTGCTTACTTATAGAACTTCCTCCCCTGATTCACATTCTGTTTTTCGTTTTCATTGAGCATTTTCATGAAATAAGTTATGAATTGTCTATTGAAGTTCAGCTGACCTAGTACACATGAGTTTTTCTAAGAGGATAAGGTAAGTTTAAAATTTCCTGTTTCAAATGTTTTGTATAAAATTTAACAATTTTAAATCAGTTACTACATTTTTCAAATCCGCCTTTGGAATTAAAAAATTATAGTTTTGGTCGTTTTCAGATTGAAAATAAAAAATTTTATGTTAAAAATACATTCAGTTTTCATAGTTGTAAAGTAGCTACAGTGTTAGATGAACTTTTTGTTAACAGAAATATCCGGTGACAAATGAATACAGGATATTGATAAGAAGAAAATACTGAATGCGCTACTAGTT
Organism: Caenorhabditis sp. 38 MB-2015; assembly: GCA_900536415.3. Classification (NCBI taxonomy): domain Eukaryota; kingdom Metazoa; phylum Nematoda; class Chromadorea; order Rhabditida; family Rhabditidae; genus Caenorhabditis; species Caenorhabditis quiockensis. The sequence continues at coordinate 50,683 of LR551853.1, forward strand.
CAATCTCACTTGTAAGATTTCGGGCTGAAATTTTGATTTCCACGTGTTTTCATAGTTTCAGATTTTTATTCAAAAAATTGGGAAGAAATTCCATAAAAAACCTTCAAAAAGAAAATTTCAGAGTGTTTTTCTTTCAAAATTATTCACTGCAGGTTGTATTTTACAACTTCGGTCGTTTCCAAAATTGAAATTTCTCGATTTTTCTCGAAATTTGCTCACTGATATAACTATCTCTCCTGTTTCACATCCTGTTCGTTTTCACTGGGGATTTTTATGAGAGGAGCTATGAACTTTTGAAGTTTGGAAATTCTTGAGAATATTCATTAAAATTAGCTGACCTTGTACATAGGAGAATAAATAAATTTTTATGTTGGAATTCCAGTCAGTTTTTTAAATAGTTTTAGAGTAGCTACAGTAATAAATGAACTTTATTAGAACATAAATTTACGGTGAAAAAATCAATACAGGACATTGATCATGAGATCAAGTTCTAAAAATGCGCAAAGTTAGAGAAAATCTGAATTAGCTACTATTTGAAGCTCTCTCTTAACATTCCGGCCGAAATTTAAATTGCCACGTGTTTGTGATGATCTGGCCAAGATTTTTCAAAATCGTTTATTACGCGATTATCATGATAAATATTTTCAGTGTAGATTTTCCAAGAACATTCACTTTTCGTCTGGATTTTCAACACTATAAATGGTATTTTGACCATATTTTGACCAGTTCAGAGTGAAATTTGAAGTTTTCATAGTTTCAGATTTTAATTCGAGAAAAATTAGGAAAAAATTCCATAAAAAACCTCAAAAAAGAAAAATTCAGAGTGTTTTTCTTTCAAAATTATTTACAGGTCGTATTTTTGCTCTGAAAACACAGAGTGCAATTCAAAGAATGTTCCACTCACGAATACGTTTCTGGTATGAAATTTTAACCGATTATGACATTCAAAGATTGGTTGAAGAGATATTGTGAGTATTAATCATACATTAGTCAATGTATATTTTTTGAATTTTTCACTTTAAGTTCGATATTTTCAAATTGGAGGCACATTCCAGAACTGGACAATGTTAGAGTCACTATTGTCGAAACTCCTATCAGTTTTGTTTTCAATTTATCCCAACTTCTCCCCCAAAATCCCTTACCAACAACAGTGGGCGAGACGCTTCTCTGCATCGCCGATGTTCGACCATCATCATCATCATTCCCTGGAAAAAAAAACAACATATTTTCTTCTTCTGCTTTTTTACCCCAGTATGTTATGCTATTCGCCATGTTATGTAATATAATATAATGTGCGAAAAAAATACTCGAGGCACCGTGTTTTATGTGCCAAATAAACTCCCAACTTTTATGTGGTGTATTATATGTGAAAAGCTGAAAAATAGGCTCAGAGGGCTCAAAAATTATTAGAAGGGACAAAATGATTTTTTTTGTAGGTCATATTCAATTTTTGGAAAATAAGCTGAAAAATAATTCAATTTTGAGAATCGGACCTTTCTCTGCTAACTTCGTATTTTCATTATCAAAACTAACGTCTGTTCTTGTTTTGTACACCTTTTAGAGAGAGGAGACGTTTGGCCCGGCGATGTTACGTTTCTGAGCATTTTCTAATGTCCTTGACTTTTCAAAACATATTCTTATTTTCCGTTCTTTAAGTTTAGAAACTATTCTAAGGATTCCTAGGTGATCGATTGGTCTTAAAAAAATATTTTGTGTCTAGATTTTCGATTTTTCAGGCCACCCCATTTTTGTAAGCCTAAATGAAACGTGGATAGGCTAGTCTATCTTGGGTTTCCAGTGTATTCCCTGGTATTCCACGCCATCATCCTGAGTCCGTTATCGAACCATTTTTTATCTTTGAAAAATTGAAAACATAAAAATGTCTATTCAATTTCTTGGAAAATCCTGAAATTCCTACCTAAAACAGACCAAAAAGGCCATTTCTTAACATTTTAGTTAGGGTTTTCTGTTTCTAGCTGTGCTATGAGCCTAAATTGCTTTGATGTACCAAAGTTTCGTTCTCAAATCTTTTTTTACCGTTTCAAGGTCAGAAATTTATGAATTAAACACAACATGGCGCCAAAATTAGAATAATCGAGAGGTTCTAACAAGACAAATTAAGAGAATTATATTTTTCAAACTTGTAGTCTAATATCCTAATTTCTGGAATGAATAAGGTTCCACACTTATTTTCTGATTTAAACTTGTGTATGAACTGAATATTCTGAATACGATCCGAAAGTTCCAATATATCATGAACTCCTCGCGAAAAAAACCATTGAGTTTTTAAATTTCAAGAAAATGGCACATTTGTGGCGTTATTGTCAGGTTCCTAGGTCGCCCAAGGTTTCTAAACCATTTTTCAACTTGTTTTCATCCTTGAACCTATATCCCCCTCTCTAAGCCAAATTTTCACGATCTAACTCACCACTCTTCTCTCCAACCACCAATCCAACACCATTCCTCTGCTCCAATTGTTCAATTCGCGCATTTGACTCCTACAAAACAGCAAAATTTATTGTTTTTTGTATTCGTATATTTCGCCACAAATTGTCTTTTTCTCCTCTATTTTCAACAACTACTATATAAATGGTCAATGATGAGCAGAAATAGAGAGAGAGAGAAAAATCCAATTATCCAGCCAGGTGAAAAAGAGACGTGACTGGCCGTTCCCTTTCCCGATGCTCTCTTGGGATTTTCCCATTTTTTCCTACATTCAGATAAAACAAAGCTTTTTTCTATTTTTCTAACAAAAAATAAAAATCTTCTCTTTTTTGTTTTTATTTTTCCTGAAATTCAAGAATCCCAAAATTTGAGATCTTTGAATAGATTTCTTATTTTCTTTTGTATGAAGAATGAAAATAAAAATAACATTTTCAGATATTTTTGAAAAGTACAACTCCATTACTTTTGAGCAAATATTGTGGGCGGTGAATGAAGCAGAGAAAGAAAAAAAAACATTACGTAATGAAACTGAAAAACCTATTTTTGAAGTTTTCAGAGAGGATTTTTTTTTGTAGACTTTGTTAAATTGATCAAAGTGCTCCCAGATTGAATGCACTTTTTTTTAACTCGTTGAAATGTGACAACTTGAAACCACAGTAACCAAAAATTGTCAGAAATCAAGTTCAGCTTATTTTCTGAAACACTTGAGCTGTAAAAATGTAGATTAACCCAAAATGATGGGTTACTGTAATTTCAGTTTTCGTGACCAAAGGATACTGAAATTAACTTCTAATCATGTTTTCTAGGGTAATCGGACCCGTAGAAACCGATCCTGATATTGAAAATCTGGCGAAATTTCATTTTTCTTGATTATCCGTTCAAAAATCAGTGCAATCTAGTTACTGATATTCCAGTTTTCTACTTGAAAACATGATTTTCGAAAATATGAGCTAGTTTTACACGTAGAATTCGAATTCGACTCTGAAAATCATTCTAAATTTCATTCATTTTCTGAGCAAAAACCTGCAGATTATTAATAAAGCGCGTGTTATTGATTGAATTTTGGTGAATAGTACAAGTCAGCTTTTGAAGAAAAAATGTGGGACTTGTACGAGATAACATTCCATTTTCTTGAAAGAAGCAATAAGTTTTACCCTCATTTCGCTAGAACTTAGAGAATGAGATTTCGAGAAGACACTCAAAAGAGTAATACCGAATCCATTTCTGACTCCTAGTTTCAGATTTTACCCGATTTCGAGTAAAAAGTTACTTCATATTATTTTACCAATTTTAGAACTGATTGTTTTTAACAAGGTTAGAGACCTGTATGTTTTAATGAGGTTTAACGAGAATCCTCGAAAAGCCTCCTTTTAAGCAGAAAATGCTCAGATTAGTTCTGAGGCTTAGAGTATGAGCACGTTTCGAGCTCGAATTCCTCCATTCTAAATCTGGAACATTTCCAATCCTATCATCTCAGAACCCTTATTCCTCCTCCTTCTCTGACCTCTGCTGGAACATCAACAAAAAGTACATCTAATCTTGTCAGTTACACTTTCCATACACATTCAGATCTTCTCTTTTCAACACTTAAGAGCCCAGACATCAACCACGTGATTATTTCCATTCACATACACACACACAAAGAAAGAAAAAGTTGTGTGACTGACCGAAAAAGGGAAACTCAATACACATGTTTTTTCTTCGTCTTCTTTTTTTTCATCTGAAGTCACTTCTATTCTCCTCTTCTACAAATGTTTTTCAAAACAACCCGCGCACGCACACATGCGTCAAGTCAAAATAACATCGCCTTTTTGTGCTCTCACGAAAAAAAGTGCTCAGATTCGTCATGATTCCTCCCTCACTCAAAAATTATGTGCTCCGTCCGCTGTAAGAAGCTCCTCCAATTTCAACATGTTTTTAATTGCATTTTTTTCTTGCTTCGTATTCTCGCGCGCTTCTTATTCCTCCATTTTTTCCTGCTTTCACCCGTTTTTTTTGCATTCTCGAGGCGTTCACAAAATTTTCCATTTCAATGGGCTCTTTTTTCGGCGCAAGAAAAGTGCGCGGAGAAAGAGTTTTGGAAGATTTATAAATCTGAAAAAAAAGCAACTAATGGCTGAAAAAGGGAGAAAAAGAAGAACCTCTAGGGAAAATCAGGATGTTTGTTTCTCGAAGCGTTCTTTGAAGCCGGCTTTGTACTTTTGGCTATGCTCCAACTAAATTGGATCAGTTTGAGCTGTGAATTGGCTGAAAACCTAGGAGCTCAAAAATGGCTTCAATTGTATTACTTTCTAAATCAACTTTAAGCAATGTACAGGTTAGAGTTTGGTGTATTAGCCAAAATTTAGTCGCTGTCATTGGGTTACTGTAGTTTCGTTTTTCAAATGATGATAAGTTGGGGTTTTCCGACCCCCGTAGAATTCGATTCTCATATCAAAAGCAGTCAAAAGTTATATTTAGATCAAAATAATAAGACATTACCAATAGAGCGCTTGTTGCCAATTGAATTTTGACTAGTATTAGTCACTTTCAAATGGAATTACTGCAGTTCCCGTTTTCTTGCTTAAAAATTCCGAAATGAGCTTCTGAAGCCTTTAAGAAACACGTTCTATAGGGTAATCGAACCAGTAGAAGCCAATTCTGACATTGAACATCGAGAAAAATTTTATCTGGTGTTAAAAAATACTGAACAGCTTGAACTTTATTCAAAAAAAAAAAAAGTTTTTTTCTCTAGGTTACTGTTTCAGAATCTGTTCATATCACAATCAGATAGTCTCTGGAATATTCGAGCTCGACAGATTCAAATAAAAATATTAGCCAAAATCAAATAACCTTCAACCTGAAAACATCAGGAATTTTTTCTTGGAGGTCAACTCTGCGATCATATTTAGTTTTTAATGTAAAAATTTTTTGATTTTGGTCGAGAAAACCAGATCAAACTATGTTTATCCATTGAGCGCGTGTTATCAATAAAAAAGTGAATATTTTTGATAAAAAACCTTCCGAATTTGCTCGCGAGATATTTTCTGAGATAATTCAAAAGAAAAACTAGTGAAAATCTATCCAACGTTGATTTAATTCTGGTGAGAAACCGTGAATGTTCCCAATTTCACTAGAATTTCAAACAATTTTCCGATTATTTCTGAAAAAAAAACACTAAAATTAGGAGAAGAAAGCTACTTTTTTCAATTTCTCAAAATTTCCCAAGTTCAAAAGACCATGTCAATTTCTTTAAAACTACACGTCACCCCATCCAAAGCTCCAAAGAGCACAACAAAAACCAACAACAACAACCATCCTAATTTCTCCCCAGAGGGTTCCTCAAATTCTGTGGGTGTTTCCGAATACCTTCACTCCCTCTCTCTCTCTCTTCCAAAAAAGGTTCTGTTTTTCAATTTCCTTTTGCTCCAAAAATTGGTGGCTCAATGATTCAATTTCAAGTACTACTCCTTTTTTTTCTACCCTTCATTTTCTTTTTTTTTGCTCAATGATCGAGAAAATACTGAAATATTCATCCGATGAGGGGTGAAAAAAACACACATATATAGATATAAAGTCAAAACACACGACTTAATTTTCTCCATTTTTATAAGGGGTCAAACATGAAATGGATTTCTTTTCTTTTTTTGCTCGAATGAGAAGCACTTTTATGATATTTTCAGCAAATTTATAGCTTTTCTCGCGTTTTTCGGATAAAAACGACACGTGGTTGGGAGGGCTTGTTTGTTTGTTTTTGTTCGCTTCAACAATTTTTTCCCAGTTTTCAAGTAGAACTGAAGGCAATTTTCGTGTCTAAGCGTTTTTCTTTTGAAAAAAAAATGTGCATTGATTGTTTTGAAAAAAAGTCCCCTCCACGAATTTCTATCAGAATTCAATTCTGACGTGCGCGAACCCAATAAAAAGTGATCTATGACTATATTTGTACATTTTTCATTATTTTTTGGGAGGTCTCCAATTTTTCCAAAGAATTAGCATATAGAAGAGATAGAGGACAATTGGATGAATGGAAAAGAGTCCAAATTAAAAGACCAACCAAATTTGTCGCTTTTGTTGAAACATCAATTAATCAAAAAATGCGGGGTCTGGATGGGAACAAAGGTTTGCCAAGGATGAGGAAGTTAAAGGACTACTGTGGTTATTTATTACTTTTTTGAACAAAAGCTACAGAATTTTGAATATTTGAGTCTGAGCTTCAGAAATTCGACAAAACAACCTTCAACCTAAATTTGTAGACTTTCTAAACCGCCAAGTTCAAAGTTTTGGGTCTAAAATTGATCATATATTTTCACCGGCAGAAAAATTGATCTATAGGGTTATTTGACTCGTAGAATCCGATTCTCATATTATTACGTTTTGACCATGAGATTATCAATAGAGCGCGTTGTACCGATTGACTTTTGAATAATAGATGTTGGGCCACAAAACTCTGAACAACCTACACGTTTTGGGTTTTTTTTTTAAATCTTTTCAACTTTGGTTGAAAACTGAATTTTGTAGGAAATTATTGATTTTAATTACAAAAACTTAAAAATGAACTTATAATCTTTGAAATTACTTGGGAGATGGACCTCATAAGTCAAAATCACATTCAAAATTTCAGCAAAAATAAGGAAATTTCAGGCTGGAACACGGAAAAAAAATGTTGCAAGTTCAAAGCCTAAAAATGATTTATTTTTCAGAATTTTAGGCTCTGAGCATTTACATCATGCTCAATTTTCAAAATGAGCACATTTTGAATCCAAAAATACTTTTCACCAATTTTCAACCTAAATTTTCCAGCTCATAAGACATTTCCCATGTACTACTTCAGTCCATAAAAAGAGTCCAATGAGTCACTATCCATAAAAATTCCCCTCCCCAACACAATTCCATCTTTCTACACGCTTGAAAAAAAACTCAAACCAATTTCTGATTCTGACAAGCTTCCTGCCTGTGTTTTCTCCGTTTTAGTCATCAAAAATTCCACACTCAAAACAAAATGAAAACATTACTTTTCGCTTCAGCTTTCAGAATCCACAAGTGCATTCTGTGATGACTCAAAAATTCTGTTACCCTCATTTTTTCCCATCCACAATTCTCAAACCAACCTTATACTCGGCTTCCACTTTTGCCGCACTCGCCGCTTTTTCGAGGCACAAATCGAACAGGTGTTGCATCAAGTATCTAGAAAAAAAAACCGATAGGGAGAAAAACTGATAAATAGAGATTCGTTGAGGTGACTTCTTGACTCATTCACATCTTTTTCTCGCTTCCAAAACACATTTTTTTTCTCTTTTTTTCTTCACGAGAAATAAAGAAATCAGTAGCCTAAAATATATCCTAGAAAATCCCCTTGTTTGTTTGGTTTTTTGGATGGCTGGAACAAAAAAATTCAACTAATTTAAAATTCGAATTATTATAGTCACATATTTGCCGTTTTTTGAACCAATTGTTGATACAAAAAACCACATGTTTTCAAACGAAAATTGGCAATTCTTCAGAACAATGATGATAATGAAAAGTTAGTGACTAATTGACATCTAAGCGCTCTCGGAAAATAATTTCCTTTTATTCTTCAGAGAATTTGGACGAAATTTTATGTTTTTGGCCCAATTTTGATGGTGATTTGAGTAAATTTGTGTTCATAGATTTGAAAAAAAACTATTATCCAATGATATAAACATGTAGGTGTCTTTAAATTTAAATATTCAAAATTAAAACATAGAAATCCTGATATAGAACTTTTTCCAACAAAAAAAAAAACTCTTCGAACCGATATGGTACCCTAATACCAAGAATTCCATCTAGTGGTTCAAAAACTCGAAAGTCTAAATAGTTACCTATGAAACCAGTCATCTAAATGGTAGTTTTGAAACTAAAAATCTAGAAAAGTGCCTAGTTAAGCTAAGGGAGGTTAAAGTGCTATATTTTGGTCTGAAAACCGAGTTATATATTTATAAAAAATGACCTAAAAACATTTTTCCTGGCCTAGATTAAAAAAAAAACATATATTATGACTTAAAATTATAAACTTATCAGCTATTTTTTGGTCTAATGTTCGAAATTTAACGTACTTCTCTCGGACAATTTCCGAGAATCAGAAATTATCATTCAGATTTTGTTAAGCGTTCAGAGGTAAATCACATTATTTCACCGAAAAAAACAAGAATCAATTTTGGTACTTCTCTCGGACAAGTTTTTAACGTGATTTTTTCACAATGATTCTTGTTATTCTTCTCGGATGACAGATTTTCAAATTTCACAATATGTGTACTTCTCTCGGAAAAATTTATCAAACTGAAATGAGCTTTTTGGATTGTTTTTGACCTAATTCTTTAGACAACGAGTTTCGTAATAATGACCTCTTATTCATAATTTTTGAGTTCAAAAGAGCATCGTGAGCCCTGAAACTCTCTCGAGACTGTTTTTGACACTTGTTGAAATTGATCCCATTTCTTTCAAAACATAGTTTCAAAATACTGGACTTATTGTTAGTCATATTTTTCGAGCTCATTTTTTAAAAATCAATTGCTCTCAGGAATGTTTTTGACACTTTTTCAAATGTAACCGAGCTCCTTGGAGCATCTTTGTGAGCCCAAAAACCCCTAATCCACCCCAAAAATAACTCACTTTGCCTCAGTCAACGTATCGCATCCCTCCAAAATCGTCTCAACTGTGTATTTATTCATTTTCATTGCCATTTCATCGTCCTCATCCTGTTGTTCATCACCCTAAAAAATGACGTGGTTTTTTTTTATGTTGATTTTGCTTTCTGGACATGTTTGGAAACAATTTCAGCCAATTTCCCCTTTCAGTCAGACATTTTCCTCGAGTTACTCACAAAATCAAAGGTTTTGTATTTGATGTGATGGTGTGTTTTTTTAGAGGAGGCTTTCAAAAACCAAGCGAATTTCAAGTGTTCACACGCCATCTCGAAGTAAATAAACATTTTTCTCGACTAGATTGAGGTTTATGTATGTTATTCACAGAGCAACGAGCATTCATCCCAATTAGTCTTATTATTTGATACTATGACGAATTTTAGTCTTTCTAAAAATAGTGAAAGTTCATCAAACAATTTCTACAAATTTCACTCACTATCCAAAAAAAGTGATATTGGTCCAAAACGTTTCAAAAACGTTTGTCACATTCTGAAATATTCATGAGAATATCTTTTTTGATGAAAAAATTTGTTGAAAAACAGGGGGTGGGGAGTACTTTGCAAAAAGGTTTCATTTTTTTTTTTTGAAAAGAGCACGTAAGTCATTTTTGGGTGCTGGTTTTTTGATGTTAGCATGAAATATTTTCAGAACCAGACTTTTTCAGATAACAAAAAATTAACTTGATTTCTGTGGTTTTTTGACTTGTAAAATCCGATTATAATATCTGATTACGTAGGGAAAAAAAACTCAATTTAGAGCAAGATATCATGTAAAATTCATAGAGTACCTAGAACCTTGGTCAAAATTTCTGTATCTTAACTGATTTTTTGAAAACCGGAAAAATTTTCGGCAGTTCTGAGGTACTGTAGCATGCCGAATGGAATATTGAATTTTTTAATGTAAAAAATTACAACCAAAACTGTCCCAGCGACACTTGTTGGTTCAAAATCGATCTTTCCGATCTGAAAATCGGTCATTTCTTCATTCTACAGTACCACAATCAACCTGCACATCTTACTCATATTCATATTGTAGAGTTCGATGTGCAGGTTCTTGGAGTACTGTAGGAGATAGGTCGGGCGTTCAGTTTTCAAAAAATTCAAAATGTTGGCTCCAAAAAATACCGATATTTTTTCCCCTACAGTACCACAATCCACCTGCACATCTTACTCACTTTGATTTTGTAGATCACAAGTTTGATGTGTAGGTTTCGAAGGTACTGTAACATGGTGAACTGGGTCCTATTTTTTATGCTAAAATTTTTTTTTTAGTTTACAACGTATTTTACTCTTGCACACCTGCACATCAAACTATCCATTTTATCAGTAAGATGTGCAGGCTTTTGGTGTACTGTAGGATACCATTTTTTTTCCAAATTTCCAAGCTTCCTCTTCCAAGCCACTTCCCAACGAAAAAAAGTCAACCAATTTCTGCGCGCAAAAAACGAAAATCATTATTTTCCCCTTCCTCCACGTACACCATTTACCTCCATCCAACAAAGATATATATATATATAAAAAACGTATATATATTTTTTCTCTTTTTTTCACATTTTTTCGTCCGTCTCATGTGCTTCCAAACAACAATTGTTCTCTCCCACCCTCACATTTATTTTTTTTGTCGTTTTTTCCCCTATCAATTGCTTCTTCTTCTTCTTCTCCTTGCTCTTCTCATCCTTCCTTTTCGAACCCAATTAAAATCCGCCCAAAAAATACATATAAAAAATAGTGGGGTGGTGCGCAAGAAATGGGCGGTGCTGGCTGCTTTTTCGAGCTCCGCCCATGTCATTTTCAGATTTCTCGCTTTTTGCAGCAGCATCAGCAGCAATCCCATTTTTTTTCGATTGGTAAAGTATAATTGTGAAAAAAAGCGGTGTGTATACATATATCTATATAAATGTATGCGTGCTTTCGAGTCGAAAAATCTAATTAGCTGTGTTGAGCAATGTTTTCTCTCTGTCCGTTTTTTTTCTGTGTTGTCTTTTGCTGGATATGTCATATGTGCTCTTTGTTATCTTATAAAAAGTTAGCTATGTGAAAAAAAAACTGCTCACTTTTTGAACGGATATAATAAGTAGCTGAGATCCAGCCTAACTCATATGGTTGGTTCATTTTTTGTCACTAAGGAACTCTCATCGACAGGGTTTTCGAATTTGCGTTCAAAAAAATTCAAGATACCCGGAAATCGAAAAATTGAGAACCTTGAGAACACAAGTAATTTGAAGAACTCAAGAAACCGGTCCGTGTGAATGTAAAGGTCAAGTCCGGGCATCCTGTGAGAACCTGGCTTCATGAGAATCTGTAGAACCAAACGGGATGAACTTCAGAATCCAAGAACCCAGATAGCCTTGTTAACGGGAACCGGGAACCCAGGTGAAACTGATACCGAAGAAAATGGGAACCTGTACCAACAAGTAGCCTTGTCCATACTCGAGAATCCAGAAAAAAAACCTGAGTTTCAGTCGGATTTTCAGACAAATTAGGAGATTTCAGCCTGATTTAGAGCAACGATAATTTGGGTATCCGAAACGGGCAGTCTGGAATGTGGCGAGAAATTGTAACCTTGCTGACACCGGGCTACTGTAGTTTTAGTTCTCTCACTTGACAATAATGCAATAGAGAGTGTTTTACCGATTTTGTGCTTTCTTAACCTCATAACCCTACAGTAATCTAACCTCCTCTAAATCTTGCCAATGTCACGCACGTCGTTTCCAAAAATCCATCCCAAATTCCCAAATAATCCTTTTCCACCCCGGTTTAAACTATTTTTGTTGTTCTTGTTCTAATCGGCTAATCCCACCGGATTCCTCAAATATTTCATTTCTGCTTCTTCTTCTTCTCCTCCTCTAGAAAAACCTTCTTTCGCAATATAAACCCAAAAAAAGGTCCAAAAAGTATCTTATGACTCTTCTCGCGTGTTTTTTATGTGGCATGGATTAATACTTGAGCGCTTTAAATGTGTCTCTGTTACGTAAAAAAAAGTGCTCAACCTCAAAATGAGACTAATAAACCGAAAATTTTCCTGCATTTCCCCTATTCCAAAAGTCCAATTTCCGGATATAGATTATAAATTATTCACATCACTCTTTCCTATATCATACTTATCCAATTAGCTACGTAATTTTTCTCGCTGCACATGACGAAAAAACTCATACAATCAAAAGTGATTCAGTGAATTTGAAAGGAAAAAAAGAATCATTCATTTTATTATCTTGGAAAGATCAAAAATCCTCTTTTTCTCTCCGGCTAACACAAATATTGAATTTCCTGTTTATTTTCCAGTGAGAATTAATTATGCTCTGATCATTTGATGGACAATCTTCAATTTTTTTGCTGAAAGCCTCGCCTCCATTAGACTAATTATTTATCGAGTCGTGAGATTGTTTATGGTGTAGGGTAAAGAGCTTTTTAGTGGAGAGGAATCAGAGAACTACTGTACTTTGCAGGAATGTATGAACTATGTCGTAAGATATGATATATATCATCATAGGTCAGAGCTAGATGAAAAGTGCACGAGTTACAATGTGCTTTGTGAAAAATCTTCAGCTTCAAATATTTCGAGAATTTTTAAATTGTTAAAATGAAAACAAATTGTTCAATAGGATTCTCCTGTAGAATCCGATTCTGACCATTAAAAAAAAATAATTTTTTGTAATCGATGGAGATATCATCAATACAGCGCATATAATCTATTGAAATTGGGGTTGTATCGTTGACTGAAAGTTTCAGCTATACCGCTCAGACAGTTTTGAGCCTAATTTCTGAAACCCATTTTCTCAGGTAACCGTCCCTGTAGAAACCGAATCTCACCATTGAAAACTTTAAAAAATTTCAAGAAACCTAGAATTTCGTAAAAGATTGTCTAGATTTATTAACTTTTTAAATATTCATTGCATTATGAATCCCGATTCGAGTTATAAACACCTTCAATCTCATTCTTCGAGTCCTCTTTCAAAAAATCATCGATCTGTAGGAAATCGCTTTTTTTCAAACACTTTTTGAATAATCGGAACATTGATTTTGAGTGAATTATGTATACTGAGCCCTGAATCCCAGATTCTAGGGATTCTAGAAGCATCAATCTTATTTCGTGATTCTGAATCCCGGCTCAAAATCAAACTTCCAAACTCAAATTTTTGTACGAAAATTCGATTTTTTAATGAATAACTTTCTGGGAGTAATTCCACTATTTGGGACCGATTTTGACATCAAAAAATCGATAAAAAAGCATCTAAATCTGTTTTCACCCAACAATCCCCATTCTTAAATCCATGTTTTCCCCATTTCTCGACCTCTGATCTTTTCTCTGATCCTGATCTCTCACATCGCATCGAAAACAAAACCCATTTCAAAAATTCTGAAGCCAACCATCATCACGTCATTGTGCTTCCACTTCCTATTCTTCGGGCGCGCGCGAGACAAAAACAGCCTTCTTCTTCTGCTTTCGCTCTGCCAAAATATCTCTTCCACAGGAGAACACAAAAAAAAAAACAGAGAGCTCTCTTGTTAACCCTCATAAATATCCGTCTGTCTATTTTTTTTGTTTTCTGTTCATTCTTCACCAAAAAAAGCGAATTGTGTTCCTCCTCCTCCACCACCCTCACTCTTCTTCTTCTTCTAGCTTCACAAAAATGGGTCCTCTTCGTTTTTTCTCCTTATTCTAGTAAAGAGAGGGTAGAGCCCGCCGGAGCACACTCACACAACAACATCCGTTATCTGTTTGATGCATCACATCAGCATCATGTCTCCTTTTCTTTCTCTTATATATAGATGTATGTATGGACCACTAAACACCATCTCTTTCTTTCTTGTCTAAAATGTATATAGTTTCTAGTTTCATTATATTATTAATTTCCAGATAATGAGTACACAAGAGAAACGTTCAAGTCTATTAAACGAGAAAAGGACGAGTGTCCAAATGAAGACCAGCTTTTCACAAGAAGTCTATAAAACGCCAATCAAGCAGATTCTCACCGCTCCTTCACAATCACATTCAAGAATCACACCAGGAGGACAGGTTAGACACTAAATTCAGGATATTTATAATTTACTGATATGATTTCCAATGATTCCTGATATTTTCCTGTTTTCCTGATATGATATGATTTCCTATGATTTCATGCCTTTAATGCAATATAGACTAAATGGGTCCTGTTACATTACTGAAACGTATCAGTAACATATTTTCTGAATTTCAAGATTTTTTAATTGAAAACGAATTTTCGGCGAAATATGATATCAAAATTAAAAAATATTACCTTGATAGGAATTCAATTTTGGACAATAGAAAAGTTCTAAATCGTTGCACTACGGTTTTAATCATGGCGCTTATATATTATCAATAGAGCACATATTACCTCTTGATTTATCACCTTCTATAGAGTATATCAGATATACGCTCAAAAATCTAATCAGTCAACTGCGCTCTACTGAATTTTACTTTTTATTCAAAGAGTTAATTATTCAAGCATCGATCTTTGCTTTTCTGCTTTTTCGATTAGAAATTGTTGCTCTAAAGATACAAATATCCATTATTTTATACACTCTTCTCATTTTCTAGAAAACAACAAAAATATATATTTTTCAAACAATTCTTTTTTGACAGTTTTCGACTACAAACTTCTCTTATTTACTGAAAAAGTGCATTTTTTGCCATCTCAGACAAAATAAGTGAGAAAAACAAGCACTTTTTCGTGGGATCCAGGGGTTTGTTTCGTGGAACATGATATCATGAAAGAGCATATTTGCAGCATGAAAAGGACACTTATTCAATTAGCAACAAAAAAAACGCTCTGATTAAAAGTTCTTTTCTTGGAAAAAAAGAAGAAAAATGAGCAGAGTTCGTCAATTAAGATCTCATTAAAAAGTGCATTCGTCTAATTTTTGGATCCAATTTTAAACGAGCAAAAAAAAAACAATTCGGAACGTTGTGTTTTTTTGTCTTTTAAATATTCATGAGAAAAAATAGAGAAATATTAGATGAATTAAAAATTCAGCAAAAGATCTTCGAGGTCTTATTTTAGTGTCTTGTGCAAGAGAAGATGAGAAGAAAAAACAATGGGTTACGTGCAAGAATAAAAGGATTTTGAGAATTTTTGAGTACTTTTAAATAACTACCATGAGGTTACGGTAGTTTCATGAGTTTTTTGAGTCGAACAGATTTTTGATATGAAAATTAATTTACCGACCGAAGAACCCTTTTTTGATATCAGAAATATTTGAAAAATGAATTCTAGACGAAGAAAGCTTAAAATAATATTGATTAAAATTCATTTTCAATACTCTGTATCCGATTTAATCTCATTTTTTGACTGATTATCAAATAATTCTTTGTTATAGTTAAAATGTGTGTCAAATATCCTCTCTTAGAAGTTTCCTGTAGAATTTGAAATTTTCAATTGAGCCCCAATAAATCCTTTCAAATCCCTTTCCCAAATTAACCCATCCATTTTCAGCTGTTCCTCTGCGTCCTTGGCCTAATCATCAGTGTCGCAATCTGCGTTTGGGCCGCCGGTTTTAGTCGCGAAAGCGGCGCACGTCGCGCCGTATTCGCCGCTGCCGCCGCTTTCTGCGGTGTTCTCTTCGCCCTTCTCACTTTCATGACAATCCGCCGAGCCAGGAAGTGAGTTACTATATCTTATCTCCTCAAAATAATTCTTATACTCTTGCAGTCCGCCAGAGCCAGAACCACTTCCCGATTTGTCACAACGTCGTTCAACCATTGGCGCACGCGTTGGCAAACGATCCATTGCCGCCGGTATGGCCGGCGTTGACGATTCACCCTCCCAAGTGCTCGTTACCGGTGCGCGCGGTTCCATCGCTTCATAAAACATTTCCCCCGTTTCCCGCCCGCAACCCTCCTGCTTTTCGGGTAGCTTTTTATCCCACATACACACAAAAAAACCCCTCCCATTCTCTAATAATTGTTCACTTTTTTGTCCAACACAAATTATTATTTTTTTTTTAGAAATTTTTTCTTCTTCTTTCCATTTCTCCCTTTGTTTGTATATCATATCCCATTGTTTTTTTTTTATTTTTTTTGCATAATGAATAAAAGAATATATAAATAACCAACTAACCTGCTGATCAACATCCATAATGAGCTTCTGCTGATAAGTGATTTGATCTTGAACATATTGCAATTTTTGTTTTGCGCTGTCAATGATTTCGAGAATCCCGTCACGATAGATGATATCTTGGCACTTTGTGAAAATTTTCTCGTTTTCCACGATTTCAACCATCACTTCGTGTCGTTCTTTTAAATATCGTTCAAGTTCGGCTTCCATGATTCGGATAGTTTGACGTTTTCGAACACATTCATCAATCTGAAATTGTAGAGAAATAATTTGTATAAAAAAAGATATAAAGTTCTGAAATTAAATGTCAAAACAAATCAACACCATGAGATTTCAGCAGTGTTAAGTTTCACATAAAATATTTTAGGATAATTTTTAAATACATTGTTATAGAAATGAGCTGATCAATTTTGTTTTAAATATCAACTTCTATCTAACCTGAAACAGTAGGATTTTGAATTAATTGGTGTTTTTATCAGCAATGTTCAACTTTACACTGTTAAATTTTATAAACAACCTAGATAGGTTACGTTTCAAAGTTTACATTTGAAAAAAAAAATGATAATGAAGACAATTAATGGCGAATTCTATTGTATTTACTATTTTGCTCATCAGATATGTTATAAACAGGTTGAAAACCTGATATAGGAAATGATGGCTTCGAAAGATTCTAAAAAATCTGCGTGGATTCAGAAAAAAGAGCACATCAGTCTTTAAAAAAGTGATTTTACTGAAATTAACACACTAATTCTCCGACTATGAAGTTCTTATTTTAAAAAAAAATTCAGTGTTTTGTAAAAGTTGGCTTTTCGATATCTCATGAAAAAAACCAAATCCTAATAGCGAGAATTCAATCGCTACCACGCGGTTATTGTAGTTTCAATTTTCAGCATTGAATATTTTCAGAACAAAACAATTTTATATGAAAAAAAACAATATTCTTGAGGTTCTCTGACTCGTAGAATCCGATTCTGATGTCGAAATACGCTGGTAAATAGTTTTCAGTCTGAGAAAATATCACATTATCAATAGAGCACGTGGTACCGATTGAATTTTGGCTTATATCCCAGAAAACACATACCTTTCTCTCCAGCACATTCCACTTTATCTTCGCCTGTTTCGGTGAGAAGCTCATTTCCTTCAACGCCGGAGTTCCACCTCTTCTCCCCGCAACTGCCACTCTTCCACCAACCGGTCCAACTGCTCCTCTAGCTCCTCCCGTATTTCTCGTGGCCAATCTCGCCGCCGATGCAGCTTGCGCCTTCTCCTTTCTCAACTGATTCACTTCACTTGTAGTCTTTTTCAGGAACTGTTCTCGTTGCTTATCTTTCATTTCCAAATTTCGAATCTTGTTCGCCTGAAGTCTCGTCTGTTTCTCTTTTGTCGCCATGGCACGAGCATTCGCCTGTTGCTGTTGTTTCTGCTTTTTCTTGTCCTCGTTCATTTTCTTGATCAATTCGACTTTCGCTTTTTTCAAATCAACAACTTCCGACTTCAACCGACTCTTCTCTTGAAGTTCTCTTTGACTTTTCGCGATAACCTGAAACTCCCAGAAGTCACTTGAAATATCTTAGAATCTACATACCTTCAAATGCTCCTTATCCAATGCTTCAATCTTCTTCAACTCTTTTCTCAATTCAGTAATCTTCAATTCATACTCTTGTTTGATTTTCTTCATCTGATCATCACTTAATTTACTTCCTCCTTTCTTTCCATCTCCGGCTAGAAGTACTTTATCCCTTTCAGTTTCAGTATCTTTGATTCTACTCATCAATTCTCGCAGCTTCTTTTCATACGTCTCTCGAATCTGCTGATTTTGTCGCTCCGCTCTTTCCAATTGATCAATCAACTTTTCTTTGATATCTAATTCGATCATCACATCGTGAAGGTCAATTTGAAGAGCTTCAGCTGGAAAAATTAAAATTATGATTCATATTCAAATCGTTGAGCTTCAGAACTTTTTCACCATTCCTTTTCAAGTTAGGAAATCTGAAAAAATCAAAAAGCGAAACAAAATGTTTTTTTTTGTTACTATATTTCAGCTTTTCAACTTATTAATTTTTATTGTAAGATACTCCTAAACTATCAGCAGTGAGATTTTCAAAACTAAATTCTGGAAATTTTCTCGGAGCTTTGTCTGTTTCAGAGCATTTTTGAAATGAATTCAGAAACTGAATCGAAACATCGAGATGAATAATTTTTGCTTTTTTTTATGTCTGAAACAGAAAAAAAACAGACAGCTTGAACATATTGAAAATACATTTTTTTTTAAAACGTATTGGAAAATAGACAAATACAGAAGTAATCTAGTATTCTGTGTGTCATTTTTTGAACTATAACTGTTAAAAATTTGGTTCTGAATATGAGTTTAATTCTGAACATTTTTGTGCGCATTGTTTTTCTAAAAGTGTGTTACAGTTAAATTTCCTTTTTTTCATAGTCACGGTAAACACAAAAACATCAACCGTAAAACCATATCGTTATTACAAATTTTTGAAACAGTAAAAAATTGATCATTTATTTCTCATAGTTCATTCAGTGCTTGTCTGACAAGTTAAATGGTCAAAGGCAAAATATTCAAGTTTTGACAAAGAAATCGGACGCATTTTTGTTTAATAACCGATTTAAACAAGAAAATAGGACTAATTTCATGAAAAATCCACATTTTTCTTCAAAAAACTGCGAAAATATTCATTTTCGGTTCCAAAATGTCCCCTACCTTGCTGATTCATCGCCTCTTCCTCCTCATCATCCTGCTCATCATCCGCCTCATCATCTTCAATCTCATCCGCATCATTACTCGTCCCATCATCTTCCGCTCCTCCAGTTCCCATCGATGAATAATCCGAGGTTCCAGCTGAAAAATAAATGAAAGCTCATCTCTATTTTTTGTTAGACTCCTCCAAGGAGATAAAAAAGGAAGACGTAGAGTTTTCATGAATTCTATATGCCCTTCCTTACATTCTGCCAATGCTTTCCTTTTCGTCTCCACTTCCTGCTTAGCTAATTCAATGAGTTTCGCCGAATTGAACTCGCTCACTTTGTTCCCCTGACTCTTCCACTTAGTATTATCCTTGCGTAATTGATCACAGGTCGATTGCGATTCATAGAGCAACGATTTCGTTCTTTCCAACTCTTCCAGATATTTTTTAAACGTCGCCTGAACCGTATCATCATCTCCGTTGGATATTGTAGCCAATTCCTTCTGCGATTTCAGCTCAATATTTTCACTTCTCAAAATATCCAACGTCTCATTCAACGCTTTTACACGAAATCGAAGATGATTCACCTCCGATGTCAGATAAATATTCTCATGATACTGATCATTTACAACCTCATGCCCGTCAACATCAACCGTTCTTCTACCCTGTTTAAATTCGAGCAATTCCGCCTCAAGTGACGCAATCTTGCCGCGAAGTTCTCCAATCATCTTCGACGATTTGTCCTGGTTCGCAGATACCTGTAAACGTTCCAAGGTCAGAGGAGATAATTAGAAAGTGTGTTGACTATGTAGTAATTTATAAAAACGGGGTATTTATGGGAGGTTTCAATTTTTACGTATTACTGATTCGAAAATTGGAGTTGGAGTGAGCTACAATATTCCGAACCCTACTAATCAGAATTATCACCTTCGATATGTTAATAATGGTTTCATAAATTTGATTTTTTTTTCCAAAATTGCTGTTTCAAACTCATTTTGAGATGTTCAAAATTGATTTCGGAGTTAATTCCAACACTATTTTGAGTTCTCCCTCAGATCCCAAACTACATAGTCCAAAACTTATCCACGAACTCCCTAAACAAACCTTATTCTTAATCTCCTTGGCTCGATTCGCATATTTCATCGTATTCAACGTCTCGACAAAATCACTATCACTCGGAGAACAACATGCGATCATCAGTGTACGACTGAAAAAAAAAGAAGATGAAAAAAAAACAGCGACATGAGAAGCGAAATATGATCGCAGGTAATTATATCCCCACCTATTTCCACCCAACGAATCTTGTAGCAGTCTAGTCAATTTCGAATCACGATATGGTACATGCGACACTTTTCCGTTCGCTCCACCTAATGCAGCAATAACGTTACCAAGAGCGAGCTAAAAATGAGAGGTTTGGGAATTTTTTCTGAATGTTTTTAAAAATAGCCTACCAATCCAACATTGATGCTAATTCCTTCCCGAGCTCTTTCGCCAGTTGCTCCAGTTCTTTTCATTCTTTCAGATCCAGCAAGATCAACAAAGTGAAATTTAGCAGTCAACATTTCCATCTCAAGTTCTCCCTGAAAACAGAAAACTTTCAGATTCGATAGAGGAAAAGTCACACTATCAAAAATTTAATTCAGTCACTAGTTTCAGTTTAAAGGTAACATATTTTCAAGAACGACGTTTTGATATTGAAATAAACAGGTTATTTTAAGTTCTTAGAATCTAACCGTGATATCAAAATACACCAAAAGGTTAGTTCAGGACATGCATGAATGATATTTTCATGCTAGCTTCTGATTTTGAATTTTAATGATATGAAGACAATTTAAACTATTTTGATATTCGGTAGAATGAATTACCTGAGCCAAGTAGCTTATCAATTCCCCAAATGTCAAATAGTCTTTGAGAAATAGCTTCTTCGGTTTTTAAAGCGACTTTCATAAAGCTAATTTGTAATAAACACTAAATTGATTTCAGAATGATGATCGAATTTTAAGACAAGAAATTGTCTGGATTTCAAAGTAGTCGTGGTTGAAAACTCAAATATTATTTTATTTTTATATAAAAAAATTTCAAAAACGCCTCACCGTCTTTCCTTCAACAATATCTTCCATCAAACTCGGCACAACTCTTTGTTGTTTCAAATGAAGTGTAAAAATCGCATGTGATCTCGACGATTGTTCATTCATATTAGTCGAGGCGACCGTTCGATTCAACGCTCCATTCTTCAAAATCTCCATAGTTCCATCCAAATCCGACACACTTCTCTGCTCAACCCCATGCAACACAATCTCTCCTCGATTATCTTCATGAATTCGAATATTCGCTGACGAATTGCGATCATCTGATAGGAGATCCAACACATCATCGTTATAGAGTTCGACAAACTGTACAGACACATCGAAACTCGGCTCGAGGATTCCTTTTTCAAGGGCTTGTGCCTACAAATATTTCAATGTGATGATGTAAATTTTGAAATTTAATACCTTGAGGTCCACAATTTTCCTAAAAGTATGATAAATAGCGCGAGGAATAACACCTAAATCTTGTTCGTCTTGAATAACAGCAGTATCAAATGCAGTTCCCATTGTATGTGTTTTACCAGATCCAGTCTGAAAAAAATATGTTGTGAATTCTTACTGAGGATCAAGGTTATTTTTTTTTCAAAATTCCGGAATTTAGAGGAACAATTTTAACATTTTTCAAACCTTATAGCGTCAAACTTAAAACTTCAATATAATCAGGTTCATTGTACTCGATCCAGCTGAAAAACAGAACCTCATGTTCCATTTCATTTTTAAAATGTTGAAATATTTGCGTTGAATGGAGTCCAAAAATTGTCATATTTTACCAGTTTTATTTTGTTTAAATATATTATTGTGAAAAAAAAACGAAATACGTTTCAACTCATACATGAGAAGGTGACGAATGAATTGCAAAGTGTTGCGTCAGTTAAAGATTTGTGAAATGCATTTCAAAAAATTATCCGTAAGCCATTATTTTAAAGTTTCAGAGTTTTGGATCATATTCTGAAGAACTTATGACTATGCGGGTTCATTAGAATCACAGTTTTGTTCTGGTGTCGGGTTTCTCACAAGGGCAAAAATCATGAACTTTTGATGAGACATATGCCTATATTCAGCATTCAATTTTTGTCAAATGCGATCCTCAATGCACGATTTTCAGCATTGAAGCTTACGTTGAGAAAAAAATTCTCAACATTTTGCACAATTTTCTAATAGGTAACAAAGAGATGCGAAATCGCTTTAAAACAAGGTTTTTCATTCCCCCATCCGTTTTGCAACAAATGAATAATGTATGTTGTTCAACGTTTGAAAATCCACTTGCAAAATCATTCTCTTGAGAGCTCTGATAATTTTCTCTAAAAAACCAACCTGTCCATACGCCAAAACCGTCGCATTGAACCCATCAAACAATCCATCAACCAACTGCTCCACACAGGATTCATACACAACATGTTGAGGCGTCGGCTGATCGAATACATGATCATACGTGAACGATCGATCACCTCCAATCGTCACTTGTGGATCATTCGGCAACACCGACGTGCATACTCGACTCCCCTCTAATTTCTCACGATTCCCTTGCGGACGGATACTACAAAAAAAATATTTTACAACTGAAATATGTCTACAAAAACTACCGTAATGCGACCTGCACACACGTGTCCTTCGCTCCTCCAGAATCGATCATTGCATCTGAAAAAATGTCATATATTTATCACAATAACAAGGAAAAGAAATAACAAGACGAACTGAGAAGGAACAAAAAAAAGACTAGACCCAAGGTAAAAGAAACATAAATTCAAAGAGAAAACAAATGAATAAATATGTGTATTAGGCGGGAACAAGTTGAGGTTCCAATGATCCTCCCAAATATTCCCTTCTCCATTCTATCGAATCAGAAGAAGCCTCTGATACCTGAAAAATTGAATTTCAGTTTTTTTTTCTTTAAAACAATGAATAATAAATAGAACTGACCTTCTGAACAGTCGATCGATAATATTGGTAGTTCAAAATAGCTTTGCATAAATTAAAGTAGCCAAACTCGGGCCAAAGTACGTCGTCAAAGTAAACATGTGTTGATGCGCATTGCCACATTTGAAAATCGGAGAGGCGGTGTTCGCCAGATGTTCGAACAAAGAGGTCGGGTGGGGTTCCGCCGAGGCCTGAATCGAGACACGCGTCGATCATCGATTCATTTATCTGTAAGATTCATGAGTTTAAAAAAGAGATTTATGGTCAGTTTCGCGAAGGGAGTGAAAATGAGAACTTTGTATAAATTTAACAATATTTTGAAACAGCAACTTTTCCGTTCAATTGAATCGCGTTTCATAGTTCTAGATGACAACTTCTAAAGTTTCAATACTCAACGATAAAAGAAAAATATTCATAATTTAAAACATGTTTTGAAACAGGGAGTTTAATTCAAATCGCTCGTTACGGTGAGAAAAATAACATTGGTAAGTTAAATTGAAACTTTTTTCAGAGACATACGTTTTATGACAAGTTTCAAGATTGTAACGGTGAGAAAAAACTTTTAGAAGTAAAGAAAAAATTTTGAAACAGAATTTTTTTGCCAGCAGATTTATGAATTTTAATAAAAATACAAAGAAGAAGTTTTCCACTTCCCTAGTAATTTTTTCAAATTAACAAAAAAATATATAAATTTTCTCATAAACAGAAGTTTTTGAATTTAAATATCAAAGCTCGAATTTTCAAAAAATTAAATAAATGCGAAAAATCAAGAAATTAATTTTACTTTATGTGTCAACACGTTCACGTGAAAATTCAGTCGAAATAGTCTTAATTTTTAATTTCAGAGGGACACAAATTTTTAGAAGTGACTAAAATTTACAGTTTCACGAAAGCTTCATTTTTTGTCGCCAAAAATGATCCATATTACACGATGCATCTCAAGTTTATCAAAAACTTAGCGAAGCAGCCTCTCCAACATGAACTTCAACGAGAATTTATAGTTTTTTGATATCTAGGAGTTTTCTAACGCTTTGTGATCAATAAAAATCGGCTCTGTATCGAAAATTACAATAAAATTCATAGGAAGCAATGAAACTGAGAAGAACTACTAAGAAGCCGAGTCGAAGCCATGAGAAATCATAATTTTATAAGTATCCAATTTATAGAATATATTTTACATTTTTTGATATTTAGGATAAAAATTTTGAATTCAAAACAACCAACCTCATCAACATTCACATTCCCTTCCTTCACATTCTTCCTGATAACCTCAAAACTTCTCGCAATTTCATCTCTCGACGTATACGGCATACAAATATTCACCCGTCTTTTCTCATACATCTCCGTCGATT
Organism: Caenorhabditis sp. 38 MB-2015; assembly: GCA_900536415.3. Lineage (NCBI taxonomy): Eukaryota > Metazoa > Nematoda > Chromadorea > Rhabditida > Rhabditidae > Caenorhabditis > Caenorhabditis quiockensis. Next base: position 74,902 of record LR551853.1, read on the forward strand.
TTTCAATCTCTTTCATAAGACCTTGCAACTTCTCCGACAACAATTTGCGATTTCCATAAAATCTGAAGCATACTTCTTCCTTTTCCAGTTTCATCGGATCATCAAGAAGTTTTTGGAATTTCTTCTCCGCCAATTTCATCAATCCTCCAACTTCATCATCGCTTCTTTTGAAGTTCTCAATACTGAATGCGTAGACAGTGATTTCAGTAACATTGAATTTCGTACACCAATCCATAATTCGAGCAAGTTGTTCGAATCCCTAAAATTGTGAATTGATATTATATTTTACAACAGAATATTTTGGATATCTTCAAAGTGAACTATAAGATTTTCACAGAACCTTGTTATCAAGTTTTTGAATCGAGTAATAGTGCCGTTTTCACTTCAAAAATAAGCTCAACCCTAATAAAATTATATCGATTTGGATAATTTGACATTCTGAGAAGCTTGGAAAGGATATTTTCATCGAAGTCTAAATTTTAAAAGTGGTTTCACTGAATCATCGTCGCTTCTGTCTCAAAAAACACTTTATTGATATTTTGAAGCGTACTTTTATCAAGAAAGATTCGGAATCTTTCTTCGGAGCATTTAGAAATGGAAAACGCATCAATCAAGCAAGTTTGGGTTGAACATATTTTGTGTAAACATTGAATCCACCTTCCTAGCCAAAATCAGCTACTTGGACTACCCCGGTTTGGGATCTTCGGGGTTCCACTCTGAAAAAAGGTTGCCTCCCTTACACGAACAAGCAAAAATTTTAACTTTCAAAGGGGCAGATTTTTGACTAACAGAGGGTGATATTTAAATTTTGACTAACAGAGGGTGATATTTAAATTTTGACTAACAGAGGGTGATATTTGAAAATAATGAAAATTGGTGACGTGCATTTTACTTGTAAGCATATAAACTACATTTGTGTTGAAAAATATTAAATTTGGACCTCTACCTACCGTAGTAGGTACGGTTTTAAGATTGAAAGGGTCCAAAAACCAAGAATTTCCCCTTAACTGAATCCACAATTTGTGGTTAGATCGCAAGTTTAGGATTCAGCTTTTATGAAAAATTAGAACTTTCAGAGTCGTCAGTTTTTCTTGAAAAACTGAAAAGAATTTTTTAGTTTTTATTTTTTGTTGCGAATTTTTGAGCTAATGCGATCGTTTTCAGTTTCTTGAGATTTATAAAATTACACTTAAATTTTCATATCACAAAATTTGGATATTGTGAGAAATTGAAGTGTGGGTTTCAACAAGAACTTTATTAAAATTTTGAAGCAGTAATATTTGTAATTTTTCAAAAATTTAAGTAATTTCATTGAAAAACTCTACTTTTTTCAAATTTTTAATTCTCTGTGAAAAAAACACCCACTTTTTCATGTCCTTTCAACACATTTCCCAAATGTTTCGTCTTTGCATATCGCCGATTCCCATCCATCACAAATGCCAAATGTTTCGGAATCGGACCCGACGAGATCAACATCCGAACCATCCATTTGATCCAACCCTCTTTGCGCTCCTCCACAAACCACCCCGATTCACTGTTCATCTGAAAACCCGGAATTTGTTATTTAAAAACTCCCGGAAATTCTTTTGACACCCAAAAGAAATAAAGAAATATTACCGCGTCTGACGGATTGCGAAAAACAAAAAACAATTGTATTCTTCAATTTATGTTGATGATCAAGGACATTTGAACATTTTGAAATGGCGAAAAAAAACCACAGCATATAGGACAAAAAACACAAAGTGAATCAGGTCAAAAATTATTGCTTGAAAATTAGGTAAAAGATAAGACAACGTTTATTTATAGCCAGGGAGAACAAGGAAATTCCGTTTTTTCGAATTCTAAATTCAATTTTCAGCTCAAGTGTGGCTGATTTTTGAGGAAGTTGTGTTTCTTGAGGAAAAAAGGGAAAAAATATATAAGAAATTGTGTGGCCGAGTTTTCTCGGAATCTAGGCCACATTTCAATATGAAGTGAAATGAAGGTTTCGGAGGGTAGAAAAATTTGAAAGTTAATAGTCTGATGGTTTCAAGAAAGATTAATGGATATTTATAGCTGAAAAAACTAAAATCACATGATTCGCTTTGTAGAGGTTGAATTTCGTACAACAACAACAATACGATTTTTTCGAAACTACAAAGTCGACGTGACCGGATTTTCTCGTTCGAGCCGAGTCTGGTAAAATCAGGCTTAAAATTATGATTTCTGAAACGAGTCCTGCGAAAATCTTCTAAAAGGGACCCTTTTCAAAGGAGACTTTGAAACCAATCGAACCAGCTATTTTTGATTCGAGTTTAATTAAGGAATTTTTTGAATGTTCGGGTTCGTTTGGGCCTGGTCCAATTCAGATTCAACTTTTATGAATTGGAAAATTCTCAGATTTTTCTTAAAAAAATCACAAAAAAAATGTTTTATGAAGTTTTTATTTATAACATTTTTTTACGAAAAATTATTTTATACTAATTAAAAAAATTTCAAATCTTCGAAATATAGTGCCAATGTCTCAAAAAATTATAAATTTGAAGAAACATTTGGATAATAAAAGACCGCAAGTCAAAAAAAAGAAGATAAATTTCAAAACACGACCTAAATTTCGCAATCATTCCTCTCCTAAACCACGCAATTTTTTCCCAACATTCATTTTTTTCAAAAACCCGAAAAAATCAATAAATATTGAAATTACTATGATGTTTCAAAAAAAAACCAGAACGATGAGACGCAGACACATCGATTGCTCAAACTGACCTGTACTTTTCCCCATCTCTGCGTCTCTTTTCTATTATTTATTTTTTGGTTGGGTGTGGCGGTTGGTGCATAATTTATGAGTGATTGAATGAGGGTTAGGCTAGTAAACCGGGGTGGAGCGAAACGAAAAAGCGAAAGAGTGACATATGGGTGTGGCTTTTCAGCTTAATTGGGGTGTTGGCAACAAAAAAGCGGGAGAACTAAAAGAGATTGGCAGGTTTAAAAAAGGAGATGGTGATGAATATCTAATGAACGGTTTTTTTTTCTACATTCAGAAGAAAACTAGCAAATCAAAAAGTTGTTTCTGGTTTTGGGAGACAAATTTCAATTTTTTGGAGCTCACTTTCAAAATAAACGTTGTCTTCTTCTTTAAAAAAATGAAAATATTGCTGTTTAATAGCGGTAGCGATCAGTATTTCAGTCATAACTTGACTGAAAATGACTATTTCAAGATAGGATGTATAAAAATATGAGAGATGAAAAGTATATTTGTGATGTTCCAACTTTAATGGCACATTTTTCACTTTTTTAAAAAGAACTAAACTTCGCTTCGATCTGAAATTAGTTTAGTTGAAAAGAGCGTCTTAAAAATTATGAACTTCTTAAAGAAAGACTCCCGGTTCTCGAGAAAACAGTCTTCAAAGTTGATAAATAAGTACAAGCAAAAATATAATGATCGCAAGTGTGTTGAAAAATAATTACATTTCTGTTTTGAGTCAGTAAATCGGAGACTATCAGTAGAGCGAGGTTGATTATTTATGTTTTGGGAGTATAAGTGAGATAAACAGGCTTTACTGACAGCATCGGATTTAAGAAATTTAGATAAAATGAGAGGAGTATTTTTATTCTTTAATTTTCCGACAATTTTTTTTTTTTTTTTATTATTGAATTTTTTAAAATTTTTATTTTGAGCCACTGTTAAGTCTGACATTATCAATAGAGCGAGGTCGACTATTTAGGTTTTGGGAGTATGAGTGAGATACATAGGTGGTAATATGTGCTCTATTGATAACCTCGAAATTAGGAAATTTACAAAATATGAGAGGAGCGTTGCTCTTCTTTAATTTTTCGACAGTTTTTTTTTTAAATTAGTCAATTTATTTTAGATCGAATTAAAATTCCTCTTTTTCAACAAAACTTTTCTTTTCAATATATTAAACATATCAAACCCTCCCAAACCAAACAAAAACTCACATCAATTTCGCGAATCGTGTCCATACAACCAATAAAATCGTCCTTCTATTCATAAAAAGATGGGCGTAAATTGCTATTATGAAAGATATACGTTTCAGGAATACATGTAGCCGAAAAAGAAGAACGACAAACGTATTGTAAAACATTAGAGATCCTTTATTTTTTGAACAAAAAAAAATACATACACGTTGAAGAAGGCAATAAATCTAACAAAAAAAGTAAAACAGTGATCTGAATATTTACAGAGTTCTGTCCAGGACGGGCGAGCGAGGCGAACTGGAAAAATTTGATAGTTTATAGGGAGAAGTGATAAATGGAAAAATAAATATTGACACATTTTATGAATCCTGTTCATAAATAAAACAAATTTACGCAAAACAAACTACATGGCAAAAAGAGAACAAAGATTTTTTGAACGAGTTTGGCGTTTTTCAGAGATTAGTTTTTCAATGAAACTGAAAGGGGCCGGCTTTTTTTCCCATTGACCATTTGTTTTGTATCGGAAGAATTATTAGCAACATTTTCAACACATTTTATACAAAAATTGATTTTTTTTTAATTGAAAAAAGCCAATGGTTCAGTTTTTTGTTTATATTTCATACGTTCAATGTGCGAGCTTTTTAGAATAGTTTAGTTGAAAATTTTATTGTTGAAAATTTTATGATTTGATCATTTTCTGATATTTTTAGAGTTTTTTCTCAACTTTCCTATGCAAATTTAACTTTTTATGTTTGAAAACTTGAAAAAATGCAACCGAAAAGCTGAAACTCGGCTCAAAACTTCTAGATGAATTAATTTCAAGTTATGGTGCAACCTTTTTCATCCACTTAAAAGAGAATTTTTCAAAATATCACCTCAATATCGATTATATCCACCTCCATAATACTGATTTTGATTATACACATTGTTGTTATTATTATATCCCAAATTTTGCGGATATCTTGCTCCAAGTCGATTAATCGTCGGTTTCACTCCAGTCGCCAACATTGGCGGATCATTCCATCCAGACGACGCTGGTGGGGCTAGATTAGTTACTACCGGTTGTGCCACCGGTGGTGCAACATGAATCGGCGCCGGTCTCAATGGCTCCGTAATAGCTTGTGCTCCTCGCGAAACAATTGGGTTAAATGGAAACTCGTTGTTTTCATATGGATTTCTCGGTCGGGGCCAATTCAAATACTGTTCACCACCACATGTTTCATACACAATGTGTCGCATTTCCATGAATTTCTCGTTTCGAACGTTTTCAAACTGTCTCATGATACCGCTCGCCATTTTAGTGAACCCATTGTCAAGTAGATGTCCAACATATCTCGCTGTCAATTCTTCAAACTTCGGACCAACACCACTTTTGCCAGCTGCTACTTTGAGAGCATAAACTTGTTGAACTACTTCAATATCGTGGAACAATGTATTGGCATCCAAAAATGATTCAACATCTTGAGAAATAATCAGTGGAATGAGAGCGCGCAGATTTTCTGGAAAAATAAAACATATACTTTATTTATGAGGTTATAATTAATTTTCAGGATGCGTTTTAGACCCGTAACAGCTGATACACAAATTAATGGTCAAGTTTTATGTTCCTATAACTGACAAAGTTCAAAGTCCTTCAGTTGTCCGTAAAATTTAGTGTATACTGTGACAAGGGAATCAAAATATAGTTTTAACTCCTAAATTTGCCAAAGCTCCTAGAAAATGAGGTTCCATGTTTGTTCGTATAACCTATGATTTTACAAAACCATGGCAACTATAGAAACTCGAGGAAAATTTATCCGAAATATTGCGACTTTTCTTCTTTACATATTTGAAAATATAGAGTTTTGATAAAATGAAAAGAAAGTTATACTTTATTAAAAATGTGTGAGATTTGAAATTTCTCTAAAATTGTAAAGTCTTCAAGAAAAAATGAAGGGTAATTTTATATTACTCTGTTTATGTTGGCATATTTTTCGTACGTTTTTGTAAACATATATTTTTAAGTGTTTTAGCAGAACTTTTGAGAAAAACCTCCTAATGAAAAACCATGATTTTTTTCTTCAAATATCTGATCCCTTATTTTATTTCAGTAGCAAATATCCAGAAATGTTCAAGACGAAAATTTATCTTATAGTTCCGCAAACTTTTTCCAACCTTATTAGTTTTCAATAGATTTTCACACTTTATTCGTTTTTTCAATCCAAATTTCAAGGTTGAAAATTGGAACGTTTATCAAGGTCCCAAAACGAAAACTCCAGTTGTTTCTCCATATTTCCTATTTATTGTTTATACGATGAATTTCCCTTATTTTCTCTCCTACAAAACAAGACCACGAGCGAGACAGCGCAGATGAATCGAAAGAGCACACAAAACATGGAGACAAGATGTCAGTGATCCTAGGGTGACCAGATAGGTTCTCAACTTCTAACAATTTACGCCTTTTTCATTGAGTCCCTATCTGAGAATACAAAATTGGTCATTCTGCCATTTTCTTCCGTGTTAGTATAACTTTTTTATTTTGTTATCTTATATTTTTTCGGCTTTTTTTCGAAGAACCCCGATTTTTTTACTCCTAGACTTCTGTTTCTCCTCTGACCACATGTAGAACGAAAAAAAAATTATTTTTCAGACATGAGCAAAATGAGTACTGCTAGAAAAGGACAACGCAGTAATTTCTTTTATTGCTCGGAGCCGTGTTGTATGGAGCATCGCCGCAGCTTGGCAAATCTCAAAATCCATATGCGAAATGCACACAAAAAGAAGGTGAGTGCTACTAATCTTGATAATTGTCAAACTCATGAAATTCCCATTTTTCAGCTGGATTTATCGACATCATTTGAATGCTCTTGTTGTCAGCAGACATTCGAATTTCACCAAGACCTGAGCTCTCATTTCAAGACACTAGGCCATGTTGCGTGTTTGGTAGCGGATGAGAAAATTCCAAAAGATACTTGGAAATTAATTTCGAAAGATATCAAAGAATTAGATGGGATCGATGCAACAGATTTTAACACAACAATAAAATCTCTGACAGGTGAGGAGAAAAAGACAATTAAATTGTTCAAGCTGACAAATTTACATAACTTTCAGAACTGGCCGACATACTTCGAGATATAAAGCCGGACACAATTCGCATCCATCCACCAACGCCAGTCTACAGAGATTCAAGGCGAATGCCAGCGGTAGACTACATCGAACCAAAGCCAGAACCAATGTGCATTGATTCAACGCCAATCCACAACGCTCCAAAATCGAAGAAAACCAGCTCCAAATCAATTCAAACACCAGACTTCATTGATCCACAACCAACTCCAAATGGCGATGTTCCGGCGCAAAATATAGATTTCAACGAGGAAATCGAAGCATCAGTTCGCATTGATGAAGATCCTACGCCGAACATGGTCATTCAACCGTTTACAAACAAAGTGAGTATTGATCATTGATAGCCTTTGACAAATCGGTAACACGCGCCCTATTGATAATCTAGAAATTTTTGCTCTGAAAATGAAATTTAAGATAATGAGATGTCGAATAGTAGCGCCGAACGTTTTCTATGAGATGCCGGAACCAAAGCGCATTGCTGCAAAATCAAAGATAGGCTGCACCAAGAAAACTCCAACGCCGGACTCTATCGATCAACCAGTTGATGTTTCACCACAGCCAACGCCAATCCACAATGCTCCAAAATCGAATAGAAATCGCTCCAAAAGAATTCAAACACCAGATCCACAACCAACTCCAGATGACAATATTCCGGTGCAAAATCTAGATTTCAACGAGGAAATTGAAGCACCAGTTCGAATTGATGAAGATCCTACGCCGAACATGGTCATTCAACCGTTTACAACAAAAGTGAGTCTTGATTTTTTGTTTCAGTTGCCGATGGTTTTCTAAATTTCCTCTCTAATGTACCGATTTAGTTAAATAAAACAGCCTAAAAAAAGTAATTTAAACTCCAAAAAAATGTTGAAATAGGAGTGAACTGTAAAAAAAGGTACTCCGGCTCACTGAAATCCATTGATAGCCTTTCACAAATCGTTAACACGCGCCCTATTGATAATCTAGAAATTTTTGCTCTAAAAATGAAATTTAAGATAATGAGATGTCGAATAGTAGCGCCGAACGTTATCTATAAGAAGCCCGAACCAAAGCGCATTGCTGCAAAATCAAAGATAGGCTGCACCAAGAAAACTCCAACACCGGACTCCATCGATCAACAACCAACACCAGTTGATGTTACTCCACAGCCAACGCCAATCCACAATGCTCCGGAGCCAACACCAACACCAGTTGACGATGTTCCAGAACCAGAAGAGCAATTACCAACTCCAGACCAAGACTCGGTTCCAGATAGGGTAAGTTTTAGTTTTTCAATAGTAGTTTTTTTAATAAAAATATACAATTTTTCAGCCAACATCATATTTCGCAAACAAAGAAAAACGCTACAAATCCTTAGTTTGTCCGGAACCGAATTGTGACAAACATTGTCGCACCATGCCGTCCCTTGAAAAGCATATGAGCAGAAAACACAAAAAAACGGTGAATAGTGGTAGTCCGACTAAGGGACATACCGTATTTACTCTAATATAAGGGCACTCGGGGCAGTTCTGATTTGAACACTTGAAAAAAAAATTTCAGTCAGTGCATTATCAAAAACGGAAACAGAACCTCTAGGAATAGAATTTTTCTATAATAAGAGTACTAGAAATTATGGGTAGAAAAATAGAAGGTCATGACATGACCTTATATAAGAGAAAATACGGTATTTTAGAATTTTTTACCCGAAAAGTAAAATATATACAAAAAAAACTTTTCATGTTACAGCTGAACCCCTCATTGGTCAGAATCGTTTACCCAAAATTGAAGCACGTGACAGAGTTCACATGCTTCGTTTGCCCGATAACATGCAGAACTCAGCAATACCTGAACTTTCATTTCAAGGGTCTGAGCCACATCAAAAGATTGGTAGACGCTCATATGGTGCCAGAAGATACTCATGACTTGGTATCGAAAAATAAGCAGCGATTGCGGGAGATTGATGTAACAAATCCTAAGACAGCAACTGAATCTCTCATACGTAAGTAAAGACGTTTAAAATGTTCTAGTCTAATAATTTCAGAACTGGCTGAAAAACTTCGAGGTGGAAATCCAGCGCCGGTCTTCACTCCTCCTCCAGACTTGACCATTGAACCGGTGATAAATGAAGTGAGTTTTGATTTTTTGTTTTGCTTATTTTCTCAACTCATTTCTCTCTCTTAAAATCCTTTTTTTTCAGCCATCAACAGCGCATATCGAGAAAGGAAAATGTTACAAGCAATATTTTTGCTCGGAACCGGACTGTTTGGAAATTCGCTTCGGCATAAATCTTCTCAAACGTCATATACGCAGAGCACACGGAAAAAAGGTGAGTGATGTGATGGGAGTTTTCAGGATACCATAGAAACTTCAGGTCGAAAAAATCCAAATAAATTTCTACTTTTCAGATGGATCGATCCCTGATCAAGTGCGTCTTCCCGGAAGTGCGAAACCCGACACCACACATATGCACTAACTGTGCAAAAGCATTCGAAACTCGTCCCCTACTAAAAGCACATCTAAAGTCACTCCGTCATATAACGAGGTTGATTGAATTGAATGAAGTGCCGGAAGATACACATGACTTGTTTTCGAGATATAGAGACGAATTAGAGGAGGTCGACACAACAACTGGTGAAACCGTAATAGAATCCTTGAGAGGTAAATAAGGAGAACAAAATCATTCCATCCTAATCAATAAGATAATTTCAGAACTCGTCCCAACACTTCGAGAATATGTTGCAGCTAATTTGCATTAATCCACCAGGAATCTCAATTAATCCAATCGACTTTCTTGCCATTATCCTCCATCCTGTTGATCTCTTGAACTTTTTGTTTCTTTCAGCAAGATTCTTCTCACTAGATACCAACTTTAGTTCTATTTATTCTCATAATTTATTTCCCACATAATCTGCATCTTATTTTCTCCTAATAATTTTTTTTATGTTGTTGGTTTTCGTTGTGTATATGAACAGTTTCATTGTTTCACTCAGAATCATTTTAGAAAAATTCCAACATCAGTCATATTCAATTCTCTCACAAGGGAGCACGTGACTACTATTTCTGGCTCAACAAATATGCTTCATACTAATTTCCAGACCCACAATTTTTCTGGTAGATCAAAGAGCCTTTATTCTCTATTTCTCAACACCTAATCTGTATCAGATAACAGCCCCAAATGACCGTAGGAGGTTCGCGAGTTGTTACTTTCAACTGTTTCTTTACACATATAGAGTTCGACCTCCTGATAATCATTATATATTTTTTTATCCGCCGGAATTTTTTGTGAAAAAAGTTATACTGTTTATTCTGGTTCAAAGTTGTTTTTTTTCCATTTCAATTTTCTATTCCTGTTATTTTGATCTACGAGTGTCTGATTATCTCATTTTTATTCACTCTTCCGTCTGATAGATCAACAATTTATTATTGCGATTTGAATGGAGAATCAGAATAATCAAAATAATTTTTTCACAAAAATTTCCGGCGAATAAAAAATATATATCATAATTATCAGGAGCTCGAACTCTATAAGTGTACAAATTTTGAGAAAAAGTTGAAAGTAACAGCTCGCGAACTTTCCTTGTCAGATTTTTCAGCTTTTGAAGAAAAAATAAAATTTTCAACTCACTTCCTTGTCTTATCCACTCTTTTGCTATCGCCTTCATACATTCTTTCAAAAATTCTCTTGAAATCACTTTCGTTATAAAAATGCCCAACATAATTTTCCATTTTTCATCGGGAAAACTTTGTACAAAACTTCCAATCTTTGCCGTCAATTCTTCACTCGACATATGATCTCTACTCCATTCGAAGCATAATTTATCAACAATACTTGCAGTGTTACTCGAATCCGGCGATGCTTTCATATAAGTTTGGAAAATTTTGGGGACTAAATTTCGATCGTTTGCGAAAGCGTACATTGTGGCGAGCATCCATTTTCGCTCCAAACAAAGTCTTTCGATGTTTTCTTCATGATTTCCCTGAATTGCGTTTGTTATCATATTCCAATCGTTGTTATCTGCAAAAATTAACTGTTAATAGAGCATTCAAGCAGCTTTACTGATTTTGAAACACTATTTCGATAAAAGTTACTGAGAAACCATATGAAGATGTGAATAGGTTTATGTATGAAACGTTCAAAATTGAAATACCAGGCTAGAATTTTGAAATTTCAAGCTGGCCCTGGTATAAATTCAGGAAATCCGATAGAATTGGTGGTTTTCCGTGGGAATTTTTTCGTTTTTTTTAACCCGTGACATGACTAGCTTATTCGGAAAAGTCCGACCAAATGAGAGCTTTTTTCTGATCGGCCTAGAATTGCTCAAATGTCCTCTGAACAGTTTTGTGCTGATCTAAATGTCTATTTAAACACCAAGTTCTACATAGAAAATGGATTAATATGGCTTAATTTTTCACTAAAAACGCTGAAAATGAAAAAAGTTGACTTTCCCGAGGCGGTAATTTAAAAATTATTTTCCATTTGAAATTCAAATGTCTGGAAATCACTTCGCTGAAATTATTGTGGTTTCACATTTCGGGACTCTAATATTGACTTGTAGGTTTGTTGCTTTAATAATAAAATTTTTAAACCTGAAATTTCTCATCAAATTTTATGAAGATAGAGATAAGTATTTTATTTTCTCATAATTATACAAAACTGAAAATAGAAATTTGAAAATATTTTTCGAAAAGATAAGAGCATCATGTTAATCAGCGCGAAACATTTCATCAAATCATTTTTCAAATTCTCCCAAAGACCAGTACCACTTATATTCATTGATATTTAAATTCAAATACTCGAAAAAACTCACCAAATTTCTTCCAAGCATCAATATTTCTCTCAATAAACGAAACATTCTGAGGCTCTTCAATTGGCGATGAGCAAGAACTGCTAACTGTACTTCCAGTTGTCACCGATGTACTAACAACACTCGTCGTTTTCGGGTCACCTAACAGTTCCAAATATCTCAACATTTGATTGCGACTGGCTCCTTCTAATTGTGCAACTAACATCAACCAAACAAGCTGCTTCAATTCAAGCTCTTCAGTTTCTGGCTTGATTTTCAGCGCTCTGAAAAAATATAATTTTTTCCGTTTATTTTTGAAACACAAACTTGTCCATCACAAAATCGGTCAACCCCTTCTTATCCTTCTTATTCTGCTCATATCTCTGAACTTCAGAAAACAATTCATCATCAATTGGCAGACTTGCAAATTCAACACCATCCTGATTCGCAGTCACTTGTTTACCACCATATGACAAGCTCACACTGGTCGGCACAGCTATTTTGCTGATTTTCAAATGTTCCGCTTCCGGTTCAGTTTGGCCGAAATTGGCCAATGAGCAAAATTGAAGTGGATAGTTTTGGAGTTCGATGATGAATTGATTCGGATCGCAGGGATTCCACTGAACTTTGCTTGCTTTGTCGTTGTGACGAGTTTCAACAGTGTAACATTGATTTTGGTTCCAAAAGAAAACTTCCTCTCCAGATGATAGGAGGAAATTCGGCTGTTGTGGGTTTCTGGAATGAGAAAATGAAATAAAAGGCTAATGAAATTTTAAACTTCTTTTTTTTGGTGAAAATCTAGTTTTCTTTGATATAGATAATTCTATTCTGAGCTCAAGAAATGTCGAAAAATCATTAAGCAACATTTTCAAAAGAACGTAGTATCAACTAAGTGTCGGTCTAGAACAAGAAAAAATTTTTAATGGTCGAGAAACAGGTTTTTGAAGCATTTAAAGAAGGTTTGAATTTTTCAATAAAATTGATACTTTTTTGTCGGGAATTTTAATGCTGTTGTGATTTGAATATTCACATTGTCTTCTTTTTTTTTTCAAATTTCTATCACTTCAATAGGAAAATCACATCTTTCACGATGAAATCTGATTTTTCAAAAGAATCAATGTTGTTTTCTAAAAATCAGAAAGCAAAAAATCAAGGTTTTATATATTTTTAGGATCTTTATTGAATTTTATTTTTGACACTTTTCAGATGAACAACTCACGGAGAAATCGAGAAAACACCATTCGAATGTCGCGAAGACTCAAAAATCGGATTATTAGAATATCTTGTATCATACTTCCTCAGAGAACCTTGCACACTTCCAACATAAAACTCATTTTCAGACGCAACACTCCACGAAAACGTCTCCCATGTGTTAATATTATCCTGCGCCAAGGTCATACAAGGTTGTCCATTTTGTCGCAGGTCCCAAATATTTACATATTCCGAAACCACTGATGCGAATGATACTTCATTGAATAAACTCCATCTTACACATTTGATGATCTTGTTAGGTTCCATTTGACCAGGAGAATATGGGGTATTCAGGTTTAATGGGTCCCACAATAGAAGATCAGAAGAAGAACCACTTGAAATAAACCATTTGCCACTTGGAGATGAACTGATTGATAAAACGTTTGAATTATGAACTTGCTTTTCAGATAAAGATTCAAGTCTTGCACCTGAAAACATCGTTAAATTTTTTAAAATTGAACTTTTTTGGCTAACTTACTATTCAAAACATTCTGCGCAGTGAAAAAAACGACCTGCCCATTGTTATTTCCACCTCCAACAATACCATTCGGAGCCCAACTCATTTCGAAAAACCTATATTTTGACATAATTGAGCAAGATGGTTTAGGGTTAACATTCCCAAAAATATCCATATCCGAATAATAGTCGATTGTATTTAAGATTCCATCATTCCCATTATTACCAGCTTCACATTTCCCAGTCACCAGAAGACCCTAAACATTCAAAAATTTGTGAATTCAAAATTTTTAATAGAAAAAAACGTTACCGGTAAGGTTGATCCATTAGGAGCCCAACAAAAAACGCCCGTTCTTGCGAAAAACTTTGAAGGCATCTGGAAAAACAATTTATTTCTTTTGTTTTAAAAACACAAAGTGAGAATAAAATAAAATAAATAAATATATTTGTATATGGGTGAGGAAAATACGCTCTGTTGTAGGCTTTTTCCTCTCCGGAGAGGGAGAAAAAGCTCGAGCGAACATCTGCCAGACAATTCGTGACAGAGGTCGTTTTTTACACATAAACTACGATTGGAAATTCACAAAACGAGAGGAGAACGTTTAAAAAAAACGAAAATGAATTTTTTTTGAAAATTAAAAAATGTGGCAAACACGTTCACGCAAAAATGCACACATTGAGAAGTTTGTGACGAGCAATTACGTATTTTTGTGTTAAAATTTTATTTTTGTGGATCAAATCACAAGCAAAAAACAAGTACAAATTTTGTGACCGCGTGGTGTATGCACACAAATTATTTAAGCCACGCCCCTTTTTTAATTTTTTCGAAATGTTTGTTCGCTTTTTTCAAATTTTCCGAACTTACAATTCGAAAAGATAAAAAGTAAAGAATGAGTTGACTGATTTTTCGATTGTTATTTCAGTTTGAAAGGATCAAAGTCATCAAGAAAATTTTTCAAACGTTTTTTTTTCGAAAATTACTCATAGAAGCAATAAATAGAGAGAGAAAAAGGGAAGTTCCCTTTTTCTAAGAGTTATTACAATATAGTATACATGATAGATCATATTTGCTTCAAATTTGATTCATTCTTATACTCTACGACAGATTTTTTTCAAAATCCAATGCAAAAATAAAATTAAAAACTGTTTTTATATTGAAACTGTGTGCCGCAAAAGTGCAAAAAATAAAACCCGCCCACTTTTCTTCGTTGAATTTTTCTAATTTCCGCAGTAGCAAAAAGTGTGTGTTTTTGTACTTTTTTTTTGCTTGTGCAAATGTGGAAACTAGTGTGTAAAAATACTATAACTGTTCCAATTTTTCTCAAAAACGGTGTCTGCATACAGATTTTGACCAAATATCGGGTATTACAGCAAGAAAATTAAATTTCATCCCAAAACTTGGCTCATTTTTGAGAGGAAGCTTCACTTGTTTTGTATTTTACTATAATTAACTCGTATTTATCACTACAACTCGAGAAAACAAACATTTTTCAGTATAAAAAATTGAAAACTTCCCAAACACGCTCACGCAAAAATGCACACATCAAAAACTTTGCGACGAACAATTGCGTACTTTTAATTATCTAAAATTCAACCCCTCAATGCACTCACAAAAGGCACTTTACAAAGTAAAAAAAAAACTAGTCTGTTTCCTGTGCAAACATCAAAGTTGTTTTTTTTCCTCACTGACCGACTAGTTCATTTTGTTGTTGTCAGAGTTTATTGAAAGCACGGCAATCCACAAGCTATTCATGTGTGAAGTATTTTGTTGTACAGCGAAAAAATTGTTGTTCCATTCTATATATTTTTGATTTGCGAAAAAAATGTATTTTTTTCAATTTTAGTAGGAATGCTAATATTTAGTAATCCGTTAAAAAGATAAGAAAGGAGTTTATCTTTCTATCCTCTTAACGCCTTCAGGTTACTGTATCTTAGTTACATTTTTAAAAAAATACATGGAAATTTTTTCACTCGAAAAAAAAGAAAATATTTTTGAAAGGGTTACTGTACTCAAACACACAACTTGACGAGCACTTGCACACTTTATGAAACTTGCTACGACAAGTCGCACACAATATTTTCCCATTTTTTCATTTATTTTCCAAGTTCCGCGTTGCAATGGTGTTCGATCGACAAAGAAAAGGAGCTTAGTAGAGAAAAAGTGATTAACACAGAACAACCATTTCTTTGTCCATTTGTCCAAAAGCTCAAAACAGACCCCCAATTTTTATTTTGTTTTGGTTTTTGTTTTTTCATGCCACGTTTCAATATCATCGCGAAAAACCATAAAATTAAAATAATAGTTTTTTTCGTGCCTCCTACAGTACCCCTTCCTTTCCCTTTAATAATGTGTTTTTTGGAGCCGAATAGAACACACCAAATTTCCGCCGGCAGGCCGAAAACATCTTCTTCCCTGAATATTTACTAATCTTATTTAGTTATGTATGTTCCGCCTTTTTTTCGCTGCTCCTCTTTCCTTTTTTTCAACTCAACTCAGCAAAAAAAAAAGAAAACGAAAAAAAAAGAAAAATTTTGCGGTTTTCCCCTCGAATCGAACATCTAGATTAATTAATTCTGGAAAATGAGAAATTTTTTGTTCAATTTCTAATTAAAATTTTCCAATTTTCTTTGAGTTGTGAAATATTTCACTAGCTTTTTAATAGTTCATCTCGTAAAGATTACGGTACTTTTTCAATTTTGGCCCCCGAATAAAATTTCCCATTATTTGTCTCCCTGAATCACCGCCCATTATATTGGTTTTTCGTGGTACCAAGGCGAGGAGATTGAATTTTTTTTTTTTGAATATATATTCGATTTTTTTTTGTACAAATTTCTTGCAAATTCTCATAAATTTATGAAAATATTTGTGACGTAAAATTGATACATAAATTTGTATTCTTGACAATCCTATAAATAACCAGAATCACTGTGAACTGTCTGAAAATCTTTTCAGAATCGTTTTGAAATCATTTTACGAATTTCAATAGTTTTCAAAACTCTGTTCCAAAAAATTAGCAAGTTCCTTCTGATACAGTACCAGAAGCAACATGCACATCTAACTAATCTTGATTTTGAAAATGATAAAAAATTAGATATGCAGGGCATCGAACAACGAATTGACAAAGCGATAAATTATTTAATTCTAAAACCAGTTCAGTCCCCTTGAGAACTGACTAGGTCCCATTTTTCTGAGCACAAAAATTAGAAAAATGGGAAAAAACAGTAAATTAATCAACTTTAAAGACACCTAGACAGTTGAAAATAATTTTTTTTAGTTATCACAACATTTTTTCCATCTTCTCATGAGTTTCTAATGTTTGAATCTCCTTCATTTATGTCGTGCTTGCACACAAAACACACAACTTGACGTAATTTTTCACAAATCGTAGTCCGAACGAATTGTTGTTTGATTATTTTTTTGATTTCGAACTTTTCGATGAGAAAATGTATTTTTCAATTGGCTAAGTGTCTTGAGAAAACCAGTCTAGTTCCCTAGAGAACTGATCTGGTCCTATTTTTCAAAGTGCTTGAAATTAAAAAAAAAAAAAAAAAAGAATTTTAAGAATACCAGATGGAGATTCCAAATTGTATACCAAGTTGTTCGTTCTCACAATAAAACATAGGACATTTTTTCAGGATGAAGAAATATTTTATGAATTTTGATTACTGCATGCAGATTTGGTTAATTTACTTTTAAAAATACAGGATATTATCGGTCAGTAGTGAGTTATATTTTGTGAATCTGTATATACAGATTTTTGTGAGTTTTTTACAACTTTGGATACCATTTTCTCGCCATCCTCTAAGATTTTCACTAATTTCAAGACGATCATTCAAATGATACTATTTTCAGCTCAAACCGAAGTTTACTTCTTTCTGAAAGGTGAAAAGTGTACCCTCAAAGTTAGAAAATCTCAAGTATACTTTTCTTGTCTCATATTTTTCATCCGATCTTGAAATAGTTTTATGTTTCAGCCAAGTTATAGCTGAAATACTGAAATATATCAATTTTTTAAACATCTTGTATATATATCTACTTTCAATGAAGCATAGTTTTTTTTCCAAAAAAAAAAAATATTTTCGCGTTCCATAAATAATCGAATTAAACAGAGAGTAAGAGAGACACACAAAATTAATCGCGTCAAACTTTAGCTTCTCCATTTCTCCATTTCAAAAAATTGATTTTCAAAAGCATTTTGCATATGTCTTGTCACAGACATCCAACAGATGTACCAAACTATGATTTATTGCCACTATATGCATATTTTAGTAGGGGGGACCCCCTCTCCTAGTAATTTCATTCCTTGTGTTCCTCTTTTTCCATCTATATCATATGAAGCAGCAGCAGCATTCTGCTGGTAACAAATATGTTTTTTTTTCTCGTTGTGCGCGACAAAAAACTTGTTTTTGTTTCTCCCCACATTTCGGATTATCACCGGATTAACCACAAAAATTACCTACCTATTTTTTGTAGGTTCAGCCGCGGACAAAAAAAACCCTCGCAGCAGAACAAAAGGATATTTTTTGTTGCGTTTGCAAAGATGATGACTATATAGTTTTTTCTTCGTTTTTTTTCTTGCCCAGCATGAAAAATATTATTTTTTTATCCGCTTTTTCGGATTTATTATCCTCTTTTCAGATAGTTATTTGAAAATGAAAATGAATAGTAGCTAATTAGACCACGCCCACTTTTAGTATTCGTCGAGATCACGTAGGATAGACTTCAGTTTTGACAATATTTACACTAGCGATAATTATATTTCAGTTATGACTTGGCTGAAAATGACTATTTCAAGATCGGATATGAGACATGAAAAATATACCTCTTTGAGGTCACTTTTGTGCAGTTTTTCGAGCTTACTGTATAAGTTTTTTGTGCTTCAGGTTCCAATTCCTAAGTCCAGGTTATTTTTTCTTTAGATCAGGAACTTAGAATTTTGTTTTTTCAACTGTAATTTATGAATTTCAGAGGTTCCTTCTATGTCAATTTCTGACGTCACTTTTTCTCTTTTTTTTATATAATTTTTTCTGAGATTTTTCAAGATGTTTTGCATTCACATACAGTACCGTTTTGTATCCACAAAATAGATTATATCCAATAACAATTCTTGGATTTTTCTTGGAAGATATTTGTTGTCTGAATACCTGTAGAATTTGATTCTTGAATTGAAGACCGATTTCTAAGAAAACCAAAAATCGAGTTTAAAAAAGTTGGATCGGACTCGATTTCTTTTCGGAAACTTCCTGAATCGGGTCCGAACATCGATATAAAGCCTTGATGTGAGTTTTTCTGACAATATGAGATTCAATTCACCACGACCTCATTTCCTTGTGATTCTCCAAAATATTACATAAATCTTGTGTAAGATTCAGATTCGTCAAGAGACATCCAACAATAATCCAGAATTTTTATAGTATCATCAAGATTCTTCTTCTGAATACAAATTTACCGTTGTTTTGTTTTCTCTTCATTTACAGTACTTTTTTATAGCCACAAAAATTCATATCCAACAACGATTTTTGAAAAAAAAAGTGGAGTTATCGAGAAAAATATGTGACAAAACATACATATTGTTCAAAAATTCAATTTCGCGGGCGAGAATTCGAACTTTTTGAATAGATATTGAAAAAACTCAGAACCTCAGAAATGTTCTTTTTTTTATTATAACAAGAAAAATTATGAAACTACAGTAGTCTTCAAGAGATTTACTAATAAGACAGAATAATTAAAATTTGTTTCATAACTCGAATAAAAAAAATTTGATTGGAAATTTTTAGAAAAAAAACCCTGCATCTATCTTCTCATTTTCCAGGTTTTTTATTTACAAAATTTCAGTTTTTGACGCTTAACATCTGGAAATTCTCATGCCAGGTTTGACATTTTGAAAATGCGAAGTTCAGATCACGAAATTATTTTTTTTTAACCCTAACATCTGGTCCAACTCGAAAAATTCAATATCTGACATAGATTCCAACTTCATTGTGTTTCAAATCCAAAAAATCAATCTCACAAATTCACAAAAATGAGTCATTCCCTTCTCGTTTCGTTTCGTTTTTTTTCTCTACCGTATCCCCTCCTTTCCAATAAATACGCCCACAAACGACAAAAAAATCGTTTGCTATTATTATTATAATATTTTTTATTATTAATCTATTATCATTTTTTATTGGAGAGAGAGAGAGAGGGCGCCCCCTTTATACATTTCGTGTAAATGTTATTGCCTTTCCTTTGTGTTAATGCATACGTGTACTATGGCTACTGTAGAAAAACTTCCTTTTTTTCAGAAATCTTCCTCTTTCCTTCAAAAATGCAATTCATCACTTTGTTCTTGGCCGCTCTTCTAGCTTTCGCCTATGGTGAGTTTGAGAAACAGTTCAGAATTCAAGCCAGAGTAATCTCACGATTTACAGCCGAGGATGCTGCTGCTCCATCAACAGCTCCAGCAGCTGCTGCCGCCGCCGCTGATGCCACACCTGCTGCAGCTGCGGCTGCTGGCGCCGCAGCCAGTTCAGCCGCCCCAGCAATGGCTGCAGATGTGAGTTTATACAGGTGTCGGATTAACAATAGAAATCGATGTAAAAGGAAAATGTGAACAGCTTGAAAGAAAAATCGCTGGTTTGGTAAAGATCAGTGATGAAAACTTGGGGTTTAGGAAATTATCTCAAAATCTTCTGGCCTAGGTTTGATTATTAGCTGATTTGAAATAGGAATTACAGTCCAGTACGACCACACATCACGTATTTAATAGTTTCAAAATGAGTAAGAGAATAAGAAATTAGAAAATAAAAGGTTATTTTGAGAAGAACTGAGCATGAAATTATGAAATGATCAGTTTTGGGTGTGGAGTTAATCGATCGATAATTCACCCGGTTTTTCAAAATGTTGTTTAAATTTTAGTTTTGATTAGGCTTGAACTTTTTGAAATTCCACTTCAAAAAATTTTTGTGAAAACCTTCAGAAAAGATAAGTCTGGGAAGTTGCAATTGAAGTTACAGTGAAATTGAATTTCATATATTTATGCATATTTTATTTTTCCCAATCCCAACTCCTATGACAAATTCAAATGCCCTTGACTCCCTAATCCTAGTCCTATGACTCATGGGGCTGATTCGGTTCTTTTTTTCCTATTTTTCTAGACCTCACAACAAAACAGTTTCACATGAACAGTTTTCAATATAATTGGGGGTATGAAAAAAAACGTTGGAATTGAACTATATGTTTTTCATATTAGTTTTGAGATGAATACCTGATTATGGAGAAAAAAAACTGAATAGAATTTTGCAGAAAGTTTTTTTGAAAATCGAACCAATTTTTTGAAAACGAAAAGGGGATTAATAAATATAATTAGCACATTCTCGCCGAAATTTAACCTACAAGCATGGTCGAAAACTTTATCATTTTACAGGCTGCTGCTGCTTCTGATGTTACAGCTTCAGTTGCTCCATCAGTCGAAACCACCACATCGTCAAGCGTCTCAATCTACTCACTCCTTACTTTCATCCTCACCATTATTCTTAACGCTACCTTATAGATGACCCATCTCTTTCTCTAAATGTAAAAATCCAAACTTGGGTAGTAGAAAACATCAACGCCGCTCAACATTCCACCAATAACTGTTTTATTTGTCTAATTTTCTAATCACTCTTCTACTCTGTCTGTCTGTCTAAATATATGGAATTGAATAAACCTTTTGTAGTCCGAAATTTTATGGATTTTTATCTTGTTCGAAATTCAAAATCATCAATATCAATTATAATACCTCGGCCATGCTGGTCTCATTCCATCATAATCTTCATTTTTGGTCGATTCACAAAGGCCGAGTCCGTCGAATATCTCGCGAACTGCACATTCTTCGACTTCTTCGGTTTTTCCAACGATTTTGCTGTCGACTTTTGAGGAGTTTTCGATTATTTTTCTGGAAAAAGATTTTTCATTACTTTGAAGTCAAAAAATGTGAAACTTTTACTCACATTTAAAATAAATTTTAAATCTTGTAAAATGTTATACGTTTTACAAAAGAACAAAATTTGATCATTTCAGGTTGGATTATTTCAATTGTTATTTTTCAAGGAAGGCCAGCAGAAAACAACTAACCTATTCAAATTCACATTCCTCACAAAATTTTGAAGATTGAACTGTTTCTCAAGAAGAGCATCGTTCCCTGAGAATGGTCCGAAAAACCGCCGTTGAATACGAATCGGGACCGCAGAACTACCCAGATTCGATCCAATTGTTGAAATTACGTTTCTGAAAAAATTTGACTTAAAATTGAAAACTGGAAAATCTTGAACAACTCACTTTATCATTTCATCGTCTTCACCGCTACATTGGATGGTGATTGAGAAACGAGGAACTTTGAGCCAATTTGTTTCGATAGAATATATAATTTGAGCACCGGGAAGTTGTGCTCGAGGTAGTCCCTTTCGCGCTAATTCAAACGCTTCTTCGCTCTGGAATTGTTTTTATTTTAAAAAGAGCTACACCAGTGCCCTAAGAGACTTCCAAAATTCTAACTATTGATTCGAAATTTTGATAGGATTTTTTCTGTGAAGTTTCTGCATGGAGTATTTTTGCTTTTTGAATTTTATCTGACATTTGAAGAGAAATGAAAACATTTTTCCACCATTCAAAATGAAAACCAGCATACCTCTTTATCCACGTTGGCGTAGTTGAAAGCGGCGCTTCGAAATTCAGATTCCATGCGTGACAATATTTTTTCGAACTTGTGTCGAGTGATTTTTGAGATATCCACGTTTTCATCTTTCTGTCTTGACATAATACCATCCAGACGATAAACATTTGTCCATGATTTTGACATTATATCAGGTAGAAGATCACAACCATCATTGATTCCGAATACTGAAAACGTTCCTTTTCCTCAGAATTGAATTTTCTAACTCACAACAAACTCCAGAACTGTTTGTATGGAGAGGGAGAGGATCTACGACGAGAACATCTTCTGGACGAATCGATTTTCCACATACGAGAGGATGATGACTGAATTGAACAAGATCTTCGATTCAAAACGATAACAGGAAACCTTTGAAATATGAGCACTCACCGGTAATCTGGTACCGTTTCAGAGCCAACGACGAGAAGAGCACCAGTTTCATGAGGTTCGACAACAGGCAACGAAATAAACGGAAGCTGCACTCTAGAAGTGGACTCGATTTCACTGCTACATTCAGTTATCCGATTTATAATAAGCTTTTTAATCGCGGAGGAAGAGACACCAGACGGTTTGTAAACGCAGATAACACCTGATACGGCTTTCCATATCGACATCTAAGCAGATCATCACCTAACGTTCTAGTTGTAACCGATAGATATTGAGCAAACATATTCAAAATTAAACAACAACGATGATTTCAGTAACAATTTATTGTATAACAATAACAATTTAGTGCTTTTGGGCAAGGCGTCTATCACGCTCTTCGGCGATCGACAAACGGATACCTTGTCCAGTTGGGAGTGAGACGAGAGCCTTGTTTCCCTTTCCGATGACGAAGACGTTGGAGATACTAAAGAATATTAAAAATGATCAAGAGAACCAACCTTAGCCGGACGTTTACGACCCTCGCGGTCCCCGACCTTCATGCTCCTTTTAGGTGCTACTAACTTACCGGGTAGCGAAGGAGTGTCCTGCGGCATCCTTGACGTGGATGATGTCGAAGGCTCCTGGGAGCTTTTCACGATGTCCGATGATTCCAATACGACCAACGTTACGTCCTCCGGTGATGAAAGCCAAGTTTCCTGGTTCGAATTTGACGAAGTCACTGATCTTTCCAGTGTTGATGTTCAAAACGATGGTGTCGTTAGCCTAAACACAAAAATTATACTTCAAAACATGAACAATATATTGACTTACCTTGACATGTGGGTCTGGGTATCTGATGGTACGTCCGTCAGTGGTGGTGAGGATTGGAACTCCCTTGATGACGGTGCGGACAGCGCGAACCTTGCAGAGCTTGAATTCGGCTTCAGCGGCTTGGATTCTGTGGACGACGTAACGTCCCTTGGTGTCATAGAGCATACGGAAGTATTCGTTGGTGCGCTCAATGCTAACAACATCTATAAAACATAACAATCAGCATGTTAAATTCCAACATTTGAACTAACCCATGAATCCAGTTGGGAATTTGTGGCAGGTTCTGACCTTTCCGTCGACCTTGACGACTCTTTGGAGAAGGATCTTCTTGGCCTCGGTGTAGTTGAGAGCGTACTTCAGACGGTTACGGAGGAACAAGCTCAATGGAAGAGATTCACGGAGCTTGTGTGGTCCTGGGTTTGGTCGGACGGCGAAAACTCCTCCGAGCTTGTCAAGCATCCAATGCTTTGGAGCGGCGAGACGTTTAAGATGCTTCTTTGGTCCTCTCATATTGAAGAAATTTGTACCTCAAGCTGAAAAAAAACGAACTTCAATAGAATCAATACCAAAGTTTTAAAATTGAAAGGAATAACCATCATTTAGTATATGAATTCAACGTAATTTTCGAAAACTCAATTCAGAAACACAACGAAACATAAATTTTAGGCCGAGAAACTAAAAAAAGAGAAAAAAAAAAGAAAAGAACGGAGAAGTCCCAAAAAATAAGAGAGCGACACGAGACCAAAGAAACGAACAAATACATGCGCCTTTAAACCGAAGCAAACATGACCCGCTGCACAGCCTCAAGTTTTCAATTTTATATATATAAAATTTATATATTTATAAAAAAGAAAATTTTCAATTGAAAATTGATCTAGTTTGATTTTCAGATTTTGGCGGGTGATTTTGACTGTGTTTCCCAGATTTTGTATTAGAAAGTTCATGTTTATTATGTGGAGGCTCAAAGAAAACCATTTCAAAACAGAAAATCCGTATTTCATAGAAAATTAAAAATTGGAAAATCTGAAATTATGAATTAATATTTTCAAAAACTATTTATTGTTGCCAATTCTTTGTAATTTATCTGATGGCAACGTTTGCAACCGTTTTTTCTCAATTTTTTTGAGAGCTCCTCATTTTGAAGTTCTCTAAAATTTTTCTATAAATCTTCATTCAAAACACAAAAAATTACGTCGAAAAAATTTATTGAAAACAAATATTAGAGCAATTTTCAGTACAAAGAACTTCTTTAAAAAAAACGGAAAAACATTCGGACTAGCCAGGAAAATTACAGCTAACGGAAAGAAGAGAAACATGGAAATATGATTTTATTTTGTATATTTTTTTTTTCATTTCAACTGGGACAATGGAAAATTAAGGCAGTTTAAGAATTTTGAAAAGGCACATTGATGATTGATTGGATTAAATATAAGTAATTGGAGCAAATAAGAGGGGAAGTACGACAGTTTTTGGAGAGTAAAAGCCGTATAGAAAATTTAAAAAAATATATGAAAAAACAACTGAATATAAAGAAAGAGTAAATTAGCGGACGATTTTTAGGGATATCTATCTAGCGGACGATTTTTAACGGTTTTTTTTTTAATTTTAATTCATTCCTAACAATTGAAAGATAGATGATTCGGTCAAATAATAATGTGTATAATGTTCATGTTCAAAACTAAAAAAGAAAATTCGTTGAAAATCGTCCGTCCCATAAAATTACGTAAATTGAAATTATGCAATATATGACTAGCATTTTTATGTGCAAATGAATTGAGAGGGAGGTTAATTAAAAGTTGGACCACATTGGTTTTCGGAGCCAGCGAAGTCGGAGTCCAGAGTTTGTACGGATTTTGATTGAAGCTGCCTCAGCTGCTCTCACGGTGTCCTAAAATGTTTATTGAATTATTTTCAAAGAACTCCTTGACTTTTAGGGTTTAGATTATTTACCTTCACAGATTGCATCAAGTTCTGTGCATTCAGGACCAATTGCTGCATCGCTTCTTCATCTTCTTCACTACCTGCAAAAAATACTTTTTATGTGAGTTTTCTTTGAAAGTGGGAGTTTATCACACAAGAAGTTAGTTATTATAATTTTAATCGGTTCACTCATTAGTTCATGCTTTTCAAAAAATAAAATTCGAACTCGTAATTACCCTCGATCTGTTGACCATATGGTCCAATAGTGTCTGTAATGGTTTTAGTTTGATTTTAATAGATTTTCAAATAAAATTTATCAGATTTTTGATTTTATTGACGCTGAAAACCAATTTTTCTTAAAACCCGTGATCGTTTTCCGATTTTTAGATAAACTTACTGGCTGATCCGAGCATGGTAGCTTTAACTGTGGATAAGATCTTGAGTTGTGTGGCAATTGTTGGAATACGTTCGCAAATTTGAAGCAACGCCATTCTCATCTTAATATCCGTGCACATTCTCGCCAATTGAACAGCCAATCGTGTCACCTCTTCCGATGAATCAGCGATCGCTTTAGCGCAATCAATCAAATCCTTCTTGGTTCCACCCTCTCCTCTCACCAATTGTGATAATCTGGCCATAAGAATAGCCATTCGCTTGGCAGCCGCCACAATATCATTCTCCTGCGATGACCATTGTTTTAATTCATTGTGCAAATTATGAGCAGCCGAGAGGATTGGTTGATGGCTAGCTTGTGGAAGTGGATAACGCTCCCAGAAGGCGCGTGTCTCTTCTTCCTCATCATACTCTGGTGGTGGTGGCGGTCGTGGTGGTGGAGAGAGTTCGACTGGTGGTGGTGGACGTGGTGGAGCAGGGATCTCTTCGCGAATAATCATCTTGTTGTGAACGACCGGAGCGGTTGGTGGAGAAGCGGTGACATTGCGGATAATTTGAGTGGATGGTGGCTGAAAAAGTGAGTTAATTGATGATAAGTTTTTGTCTAGAGACAAAGAACAGTTAAAAAACTTGGTTAATTGCTCAAAAACCAAGAGGTGTTTGTTTTCCTATCTTTCCTATCAGTTCGTTTTTTGACAGATTTGAGAACACTTACACCTAAATCAAACTTGCAACTATTTACGAACGGGTCAAACTTTTTGTAAAAATGTCGAAAAATCAGAATTAAATTTAAAAATTCAGCGAAAATTAAAGAAAATCATAGGTTTAAGAATAGAGTTTTGTTGTTCGAGGAAAATTTGGGAAAAGTTGAAGGAGTGTGATCCATAAAATGGATTTTTAACCAACTCAAATATCAGGTAAATATTGTCAATATAATTATTTTCCCTCATAAAATCACAATTTTGCAGAAAACCCCCACGCCTCTACCCAACAAATCAACAAACAAGTATCCCACGATCAAGCATCGGCCGCATATGTAATCCGATCATTTACAAATCAAACAAACATTGATAAGAGCTCTTCAGTGACCTCTTGCCATGTGAAACTCACCGCTGGTGTATATGGTGAAGCTCTTGAAATGCTCTCTTGATAGCTCGAATGTCTTCCATTATTGATTGGAACTCCAGTGATCGCATCACCAACTGCTCGAACACTGTTCAACAAATGATCATTAGCCCCTCTCCATTGATTGGATGCATATTGATCGCGTGGATTCATGGCGACTTGTTTGGCGTTGTTCACCATTGGTGGGATAGCTAAAACATATTGATAGAGATTTATATTTCAGGGTTAGAGGGGACTAACATATATAGACTTGAGGATTATGAATAGGTACAAATCTTGTTTTATACACATATTCATAATTTTGCTCACTGTAATTATCATACTCATCCGAAGAATCGTAAGGATCAGAGACCGAATAATAGCGCTGCGGCATAGTTGTTGAAACAGTCAGTAAAATAATGAAGAAGAAGAAGAAAAAAAAAATGCGAAAAGCGAGTTACAAGCAGCAGAAGGAGTAAATAAAACTCTTTGGTGTGTTCTCTTATTCGCGAGTAAAGTATGGAGGCGCGCAGCTCAGCGAAACACAAATGTCAATAATAGAAAAGGGGTTGAAAAAAAAGATTATATATTTTTGCCCCCCCGAAAACTTACCCGAATGCAATTGTGATGCGGCGTTGTTAACACGATCGACGAACGAGGGTTCTTCAGAGTTGTCGGCCTCGTTTTTGGCGGTCATCAACACGCGATTACCCAAACGGGCGATTTGTGAAGTGCTGTCGACCATGCCTTGAGCGTCGGAGGAGGAGATGGCACCTTCGCAGTTGTTGGTGTAGCGGCGCATAGCGTTTTCGGAGGCGCGCACGAACTCGCCGGTATCGATGGCGTCGTCGACGTGAGAACGGAGGCGGTGAAGAGCATCGGCGTATTGTCTGAAATTAGAGGATAGTTAGATGGATTCAACTTTCTCTTAAAGACAACTAGACACTAAACGTTTCTTTTTCAGTTAGTATATTCATCTTCCCATGACTTTTCAATGTGTGAAACACGTTTTTCAGCACAAACTTTTTTGCAGTGATTGCACACAAAACACACAACTTGACGAGAATGTTCACAATACCGTATTCAAAGCGAATTTTTTTTTTGATTTTAAATTTTTAGCTGGGAAAAATACGTTTTATAATTGATTGATTGTATTTTTAAAAATTGAACGTTTATGGAGTCCGACCTTTTGATCACTATGGTATATTTTTTATGAAATAGTGAAAAGGTTAAGAAGGTGGAACGTTAAACTTATTTTAATGTTATTTGAAAATTTCTATTCCTAATGTCTGATTCTCTCATTCTTACTCACTATTATGTAGAAAATCAGAAAAGGAATTAAACTTTGGAAAACAATTTCCGGCTGATAAAAAGTCGAGCTGTGTAGAAATTTTGATTTAAAAAAGTTGTGAACATTTTCTTGCGTACAAGTCAAACTTCAGTCAGTAAAATGCACTCCATTGCTAATCGCTGTTTTTTTTTCAACCTTGGATCAGATCTATTGAGATTTTCATTATCATATTTGGTTTCTACTGGTCTAACTAAATCTAACTAAAAAGGTCTAACTGAAGAGACCTATGTCATCCTGAATCTAATTTTACAATTTTGAGGTGAGGTGAATCAAATTCACATGCTACCGTTTTCTGAGACTCTGCACATCAACATGTTGATCTTCACTATAAAAACAGGTTGTACGGTTAACTGTAACAAATTGACAAAACTGTTGATTTTAGAGTTTGAAAAGTCATCTGAAATTTAACTTCAAACCATAAACCGTATGTACCTGTGAATATTCTCAAAGTGTTGCTCTGCATGATCCGAGTTGTTATGCAATCGAATCTTTCCAGCATTAATAATCTGTGGTGTCATCTGATCAACCTTCTCCGCCGTGTCCAAAATCGCCTCAACCGTCTTCTTATTCTTCGACGGTCCGCAACTAGCGACCAATCTTGCGGTCGTCGTCATACTATGCGCATGATCGTTGAGTCGATGTGACTTGTCTGTGAAGTTTGGCTCGCGGTGCGGGTCATACTCGTCGGCGTGTACGGCTTCCACGAACTGTTTGAGTGGCGTGGTGATGTCGGCAAAGTCGTCGACCTGAAACATTTTTTTTTTTTTTGATGGGGAGTTGATATCTAGGGGATTTTGAAGCACAAAGGAGTCAAAAACTAACAACACGATCGGTGAGGACACGTCGCATGAACTCTCCGAGGTCCTTCAACGCTCCCTTGAGTTGTTGTCTAATTTGATGAGCTTCTGGCGAGTTGCCAAGCCCACGTCTTTCGAGATCGGCTAATTGGGCGGCAAGACGGTCAATATCGTTACATAATCCAAGAAGGCGGTTTCTAAAATAAATTCAAAGGGTAAGAGAAAGGGACAAAGGTTTTTTGTAGACATCACGAAGAGTACAAAGCAAGTTACCTGTCTTGTGGGTTCAAACGGTCAGCAAGTTTACGAGCATCAGAAGTGAGAAGACGGAGAGCTTGAAGTCCCAGACCTCCATCATCCAATCCTGGGTTGTCCAACCATCTCAAAGCCTGTTCAAGGCGTCCGGCAGCAGTGTGAGCTGGGTTAACTCCTCCGTGTCGTTGAGCGTTTTGCAAGGCGTCGCTCATCAAGCCTGAGCTATGCTTTGAGCCAACCAAATCCTTCAAGCGTTGAGCAGTTTGTGAGGCAAGATTTTCGCTGTCATAACGTCCCGAGTTTCTCAATTCACACAATTGATCAGTCATACTGGTGATCTCATAAATCGACCGCTTAATGCTCTGCGAGTCTTCTGGAAGAGCGCGAGCTGCGATGCGATCGGCGTATTCGCAGATTCGACGGATCGCCTTCTCGCCGACGGCTCCTGGACGAGCACGTGGGTCGGCGAGCCAGTCGAGAGCGGCGGTGAGCAGCGATTTGGCGGCGGAGAGAGCCTTGCGCATGACGGTGACGTTGTCGGCGTCCCACTCGTCTTCGTCGTAGGTGGTGAGTTGGAGAACGCGGATGACCTCGTTCATCTCGTCAGTCATACGTTGGGAGTAGTAGTTACGGTTTTCAGCAGCTTCTGGGGCTCCTAAAACATGATTTTGAGTTATTTAGAATTTTTGATTCATTTTTATCAATAATAATATCTAGACTCTCCATCTGTTCCTGGGAAGAGATTCAACCATTTTTAAAATAAAAAAGGAATTAAAAAAAAAAGAATCACCATTTTTTTAGTGTTAAAAGATGTTTCAGAACACGAAATGGCCCTGCCGGACTAGCCCGGAAAAATTGGACCTAGGGTTCCACAGGCAATTTCTGGTAGTCCTGCCACAGGCCTACGGGGTACATGTGGCAGCCCAGCTGCAGATTCACTACCCTGGTATGTACTACGCAGGCCTGCAGCAAGACTGCCAGAAATATAATTTCAGACAATGAAAGACAGCAATTGATAAAAGAGTATCCGTGGGCGACTGGTTAACGTGCGTGCCTTTTAAGCTAACGACGACGTCGAGTCTCTGGTTCGGTTCCCACTTGTGGCGAATTTTTTTTTTCGTTTTTTTTTCTTCATTTTTTAAAAGTTTCGTCTCTTTTTTTTTCTTTTTTTTTTTCAATTTTTTAATATTTCTTGAATTAAAAAAAAATTTGTTCTCATACTTTTATGACCGACTTGTTAACATGAGTATTAGAATTTTAAAAAATGATTTCATTTTTTCTCTCATTTTCCTATTTTTTCTTTTGTTTTTCTTCTTTGTTTTTAATTTTTTCCCATCTTTTTCAATAAAAAAATTTGTTTTCATATTTTTATGAACGACTTGTTAACGTGAATGCTAAATTTAAAAAAAAATATTTTTTAATTTTTTTTTTAAATTTTGTTTCATTTTGTTTCTTTTTTTTTGATTGCTGAAATTTTTTAAAAGTATCTGCTTTTTTCAATTTTTCCAATTTTTTTTTTTGATAATTTTCATTTTTCTTTTTTCCAGTTCATTTTTAAAAATGAATTAAAAATATTTTCGGGGAACCGAACCAGAGAATCGACCACGTTGTTTGCTTTAAAGGCACGTGTGCTAACCAGTCGGCTATGGTCACTTTTGTACTTCTCCCGGATAATAATAATCATCTTACCTCTTTGCGATGGATCATTATTAATTTGAATGAAAATCTTCATCGAACAAATCAAAACCGGTGCAAGTGTCTTGATCGAATCTAAACATCTAATCAAAATTTCTCTATGTACTTGATGCGTCAATTCCTGTTGTCTCGCATTCACATCCGACGTGACCTTCGACAACCACGGCGATATATCCTTCACAAATTGCGCCAAGTCTTCCATCGATTCAATGACTTCCGAAACCGCCAAATAATCCGACACTTTCCGACATCCTCTAACAATCTTGCGCACTTCAGATTCATCAAAACAAAGGAGCAAAGCCGATGTTCCTTGAAGAATACCTCTTGCTCCATCGATCAACTTCTTCCTAGCAGGGACAGAATATGGATCTTGTTTAAGATTAATCGACGCCTCCTCAAGCAACTTGGATGACCCTTCAACTCGTTGAAGTGCAGGTGGCATGTCTTGTTGAAGAACTCGATCATCAGAATGGTCGCAGGTATCATAACCGACCTACAAAATCAATCAATAATTCAACTTCATAGCCACCATTCACACCTTTTTTTCGTTACCCCAAGAGGACCGTTTATGTCGAACTGATCGTCTCTCAACATAATTATACTCTTCCCTTTCAGAAGTTCTCAAAGAGCTCATCGATCGATGAAAGCTTTTCATTTGTTCTTCATTATTATAATATTAGAAAATTTAGAAGGGGGGTAAAAAGGAGAAATATAAAGAATTTGTGTTTGCTATTGTGTTGTGTACGGGGGCTGCGCAAAAACTTTTTTCTATTGGCACAATGTATTAGCAAAATGACTAGCGTAGTTTTTTTTTTGTTCATTCTCGTAGTGGGAATTGAACGAACTCTGACTCAGATTTAATTCATGTGGGTGGCCATTCAAACGAGCAGCCGACAATTCACTGACTTGGCTAGATGCTATGGTCATATGCTCACCTTAATCAAGTTTTCGACAGCTCGCGATACGAGACCAACCGGTCTTGTCAAGTCTGGCATAGCATTTCCATCTTCGGCTTCTTCGTGGAGGATAACGAGGCGTGAAACCTGAAAAAATGGTGGTTTTTGTGGGAGTTTGGGTGAAAATGACTTTATATTCAGAAAATATAATTTTTTGAACTCAATTCAGTCCATCTATATTATCAAAAATATTTTTCAGTTCGACATACGACAGTACCCCAGAGAACCTGCACATCAAAACTAACCATCCAGTATTAGGGGTCCCTTGAAGATATAAGGGTTCCAAAGTGTACTGTACAAAAATAGGTGTCCAAAAAGCGTTTCAGAATTTATGGTTCAAAAATTGATTTTTGGATAAAACCAGTGTCCTGTCGAAAAAGGGACCAAAACAGGGTTGACAAATTAGAAATATTTGGACCTGAAATTCGGGTCCAAATATCGATTCTTGGTAAAATCAATTTCTTCTTCTTCTTCTTCAAAAAAAGGCCAAAACAGGGGTGTCAAATTGGAACCTATTTTGGTACCTAAAATTGAGGTCTAAATATTGATTTCTGGATAAAACCAATGTCCTGTCGAAAAAAGGGACCAAAACAGGGTTAACAAATTGGAACCTATCTTGGTTCCTAAAATTAGGACCTAAAACCAATTTCTTCTTTGTTAAAAAAGGGTTCAAAACAAGGGTGTCAGATTGGACCCTATAAGTGGGACCTTTAATGTAGGTCAAAATATAGATTTTTCGTGAAAATCAACTCCGTGTCGAAAAAAGGGGTTCAAAAAAGGGGTGTTAAATTGGAACCTATTTTGGGACCTTTAATTTATGTCGAAATATGGAGTTTTGAACAAAACCAGTGTTCTGTCGAAAAAAGGGTCCAAAACAGAGGTGTTAAATTGGGACCTAAAACCGAACCTCATCTAGGCTCATTTTCTGGACTGTGTATAGTCCATTTCGAAGCTCAGATTGGGCCCAGTTCGTCACTCCGAAGGGTCCGGATCGGATTGAGAACCAGGCTTGACTGCAATCCGATGCTCGGCCAATTTTTTGTTAGAAAGTGGACTTTCGGCCCACCCTACTTCTTTTCTAAGGCCGTTAATGAAGAGTCTAACAGTGATAAAAGGCCGCCCACATCTTACCAGGTATAGTAAATAAGATATGCAGGTTGTTTGTGGTACTGTAGTTTTTTTTTCCCAGATTTTGAAAGCATAAGCAACGTAAAGTGCGACTATACATAAAATGAAATGAAATGAACAAAAACCAATTTTGACGTGGACTTTTCACGTTCACAATGTACTAGGACAAAGACAAAGACAATATAACATACACATCCATCTTTTCCTCTCGGCATCATCAATTGACACACTGGACAATCGTGTTCATTCACAACTTGTCGCAACGTATCGGGCGAAATCAGCTCGGGAATACTGCGTCGACTCGACGCCCTCGACAAGGCTAACCCCGATCGAGAACGTGCCAAATTCGGCATACTTCGACCCAAATGACGAACCTCGTCAACGCCCGCCGCATTCTTCTCAGCTAACGCTAACACATAATGAAGCTGTAATTTCCAACTTGTTGAACAAAAGTCATTCCGGGTGTTGAAGAAGAGGAGCACTTGAAAAAAAAATGAGAAGCAGAGAAAATTTACTATTGGGTAAACATGAATGATTTCTGAACACAAACAAATATCGTGTGAAACATTTAAAGGCGCAAGCAGGCGAGCAAACAAACATGCACAATTTTGGAGTGATATTCATCAAGTTACCTGTTGAGCGACCGGCTCGAGAATACTCTCAATGGTCTTGGTGTGAAAGACGGGCATCTTCTACTTCTTGTCTGGTTTTTTCAGTGTTCTTTCCGACTCTAATTTGGTTCGTCAAATCGTCTAGCACATCTGTGAAAATTGATTTTTTGTTGGAAAATAAAAATGAAAAAAGATATAAAAATGTATGTGTGAAGAATGAAGAGGAAATGTTTGCGAAGCGAACAAAAAATAGAAAAATATAGATAAAAAATGGCAAAAATAGAATTTCACAAAGTGGTATTAGGAGAGAGGGAGGGGTCAAAAGTCTGGAAACTGGCAAGAAAAAGAATGCAAAATAAAAAACATAGAAAAACATAAGTTATATGTTGGTATTTCTCTCTCAATGCTATGAGTACAGGAAGGCGCAGTGGTAGAGCGCTAGGCTAGTGTGCATGAGGTCAAGGGATCGAAGCTGTACCTTTACGTATTTTTTTTCTTTTTTTTAAATTAGAAAAAAAAAACAGTTTAAAACTCAAATTTGAGCTCAAAAGCATATGAGTTTTGCCTATTTTCAGGCTGAATTTTTTTCTAGAAAAACAGCCCCGCAAAAATATAACTTTTTTTGAAGATGGACAAGAATACGTTTCAAAAAACAATCAAAACGTTGTTTCATAGAAATGGAGTCAGTCAGTTGATATTCTTCGAGTCAGTCAGTTGATATATATTTCATATATATATAGCGTATTTAACCAATTGAATTTAGGATATTATTGGTAGAAATCAGTAGGATATGCAGGATACTATAGAACGAATAGGTCGTTCACTCAAAAATCAAAAAAAAAAGTTCATTTTGTATATAAAAACACAAAAAGTAAAAAAGTAAAAAATTTGCATGCATTTTAAATTTCGACAAAACATTCCAAACATCATGCAAAAAGTATTAGTGTTCAATGAAGTAAAAATGTTTCAAAAAAAAAGCAAAGAAATGTTGTACTACTAAAAAGGAAGAATAGTAGGCAACATTTTGTGAAAAAAAAGAAGACACACATATGTTCTAAAAAAAAATAGTGCGTGTGTGCGCAGATTTTTTGAAAAAGAAAAGATGGAGAGTAAAATTTTTTTTGGGTATATGTATTTTTTAAATAAATGTACACAAGTTCAGTTTAGTTTATGATAAGGTATGTGTAAAACTAGTCACGTGATAAGGAATAGTGTAAGAGCTTCTGCTGTTGGTGCTCTTGATCGAGAGAGCAAGAAAGAGCCAACAGGTGACGCTGCTGCGCAAAGTGCGCAGAGAGCACTACGCTACTACATGTATGTAGTAAAGCGTATGATGATGACGGCAAACAGAAGGGAAATATCTAGCCGAAAATGAAAAATGAAAAAGGAAGAGAGAGAGAAGAGAGGGATGCATAATAGACAATAAGTTACATGGGTGGTTAAATACTCTTTCTCTGTGTATTTTATTTACATCTATGTCTATGTGTATTTAATTTTGACCTTGATGACAGAAAACATTGCAATACTGCTGCTGGGTGGTATTATATGTGCATTTCGAAAAAAAAGGAGGACATGAAAGGAGAAAGATAATTGATAAGGTAAACATGTTTGACGTGGAAAGAGGGAGGTTTACAAGAGCAATCGGTGTGCTCAGAGTTCAGCTAAAGATCAGAGTTTTATTTTGGGAGATGGGCAAAAAACGGTCAACCTTCTGAGCAACTAGTACTAATTAAAACTCGGAATTTATTATCATTTTTTAAAATTAATTCATTGATTGAAACTCACACAAAACCATCTTGATAAAAAAAAGAGATAATTCAAGCAACAAAAGTAGGTTAAAGGTACATAACAAAACAAAACTACTATTTTTGTTTAAAGGAACACGAACCTCGGGGAAAAATTTTTTCAACACAGTTTGTCGCAAACTTGCGGCAATTTGTCGCAAACTTGCGACATTCGGCTGTCGCAAGGCTTGCGGTGTTCTTGCGCCAATAGTCGCAAGCTTTGCGACATCTAGCAGCAAAACTACTGCACGGCTTGCGACACCCTTGCGCCAGAAAAAATGTGTCGCAAGCTTGCGACAAGGAAAAAGCCTTGCGACACGCTTGCCGTTTTTTCCCCGAGACCTTTAGGACTATTTTCTTGGTATTAAGGCGCACAATATTTCGAAATTAGTTCAAAAATAAAAAAAAAATGGTAAAAATGCAATAATGATTTCAAGAGGTATTATCCTTGAATTCCACCCTTCCAGTTCGAATGGAGATGATCCTTTAAGAAAATTATTTTGGTTTAAAGAGACATAAATATTCAAAACTACTATCTTGGTTTAAAGAGACACTATCCTTTAATAATATTTCTGTGGTTTAAAGGCACAACGGCAGTTTAAAAATTATTATTTTCATGTTTAAAGGTACACCACAAATTGAAAATAAAATTTTTCTTTAAAGGTGCATAACATGTTAAAGCTAACAAATAACTCAAAGGAACGTGTGCCTTTAAAGCTACAATTTCAGGTTAAAGAGACTAATCTTTTATTTAAAGGAACAAGACATATGATTTAATGGGACATGTATCTCTAAGACTACAACTTCAGATTGAAGGTACACCGCAGATTGAAACTACTTGTTTGGTTTAAAGGGACATGCTTCTTCTGGACTAATATCGTGATTTGAAGTCATAAATGAAATATTAAAAATACAATCTTCGTTCAAAGGGACACACAAGTCAAAACTACTTTCATGGTTTAAAGGTACATAACAATTGAGATCTATCATCTTGGGTTAAAGGGACCTGATCGTTTAGGGCTACAACCTTGGTTTAAAGAGGCATGATCTCTTAAGATTAGAACCATATTTTAAAAGAACACAAAAATTAGAATTATCAGTTAAGCTTGAAGGTACACGATATACTAACTTATTTTCAGAGTAAACAAATGTTGTTTATCAACACCTCAGCGTAAGAGACTTCAAAATCTCCTCAATCTTAAAATGTTGTTTTGTTTTTCAGTTCAAATCCCACTCAAAATCAATCGATAAAAATTTGTCAAGCAGCAGGGCATCAGCGACGAGAAAAAAAAAGCGAAGCGATCAAATCAGACTTGGTCTATCGGTTTTCTATCTGTTTCGGGGGCGGATGAGAAATCCCGGGACGAGGCGAGAGGCGAAAGAGACAGCCGAGAAATAAAGCTGTTTTGTTTCTTTCGTTGCCGAGGGAGATTTTTGAAAAGGGAGCAACAGCACACGGGAGAATGCACACAACAAGTGGTGGCGGGATGGATGGAAGGGATAAGATGATCGCGCCCGCCAGGTGGTTAGAGAGCAGAAGAAGAATGTGTAAAATGGAATGGGAGGATTTCGAGGGAGATATAGAGGGAGAGAGAGAGAGAGAGAGAGGTGGGAGGATGAGAAGATAACGAAATGAGCAAAAAAGAATAAGATGAACGTATTTATTGAGCAGCAGCAGAAGCAGCAATTTTGTTGTTATGAGGGGGTTTTTGGCTCCGATCACATTGGCATTATGCCAATGTGTAGAAATATGACATAGTAGAAAGAGAAACTCACTTCTGAAGGAGAATCTTGACTCATTTCAGATGGTATTAGGTCGATTGGACTATAGAGAACACATAGAAAAGTATAATACACTGAATAGTAGTACCTAAAATAGTTGGACATCGGCTGGACCGGCTGATGAACGTTTAGGGGTTTTCAGGTGATTTTGTAAAAATGGCATGTTGATATATTTTTCATTGACTTTGATTGGGTTATACTCAAACGCCAAGCAATCAGCCGACTGTGCGCCGCGGCTGGAAATCGGCTGATTGCTTGGCGGTATAACCCAATCAAAGTAAATGAAAATAATATAAAAATGACCGTGAAAATTCAAAATTTTTACAAAACCACCTGAAAACCCCAAAATGTTGATCAGCCGGTCCAGCCGATGTCCAACTATAGTACCTAATATGAGAAAATATACATATAAGTAAAAATTGAAACATCTGTATCGAGAATTTTTGTACTTAGTGTTGGCAACAGATGTCAGAAAATTGTAGCAATATGAGTTGAAGAAGCAGAATTTTTTAATTCTAGAAATGGAAGGGTCTTAAATATCACATTTAGTTCAATCGAGTTAAGAAGTAAAAAAGACCCATAAAATTGAACCTCAAATTATTCAAGTGGATTTCTGGTTAACTAGGTACCAAACTATACTTTGTGATATATACACGTCATGTCAGCATGCAATTGACGAGATTGAGAGAGACGCAGAGAAAAGTTCTCTGAGAGAAGTACAACAGTGAAAATTTCCATGGCCGACTGGTTAACGGGCGTGTCTTTGA